>CAKAOI010049945.1:26027-84911 GCA_916701655.1 Sebastiscus albofasciatus
TTAATACAATATGTCAGGAGCCTCAGTAGCGGTGGAAGATCCATACGCAGCCACAACAGCCTGGCACCTCCTCCTCATGCTGGTCACCAACCTGGTCATACGTTGCTGTGGGATGGCGTTCCATTCCTCAACCAGGAGTCGTTGCAGGTCAGCCAGCGTGGCTGTGTTGGTCTAACACGTACAGCACGCCCAAGCTGATCCCACAAGTGTTGAATTGGGTTGAGGTTTGGACTCTTGGCAGGCCGTTCCATTCTCTCTACTCCCACATTGTGGAGGTAGTCTGTGATAACCCTGGCTCTGTGGGGGCGAGTGTTGTTTCTTGGAGGATGAAGTTAGGTCCCAGATTGTGGAGATGTGGGATCACCACTAGCTGCAGAATCTCATCCCGATATCTCACTGCATTGAGATGACCTTCAATGATGACAAGCCTTGTTTTGCCAGTGAGGGAGATGCCGCCCCCCCCACACCATGACACTGCCCCCACCAAAAGCTGTTACTCCATCGGTGCAATAATCAGCATAGCGTTCTCCGCGTCGTCTCCATACTTTGACCCTGCCTCCAACTTTGGCAGACAGAACCTGGACTCATCACTGAACATGACATTCCCCCACATGGCAGTCATTGTAGGCTTCCTGGTAGCCTAATACACTGTTTACCATTGACGGACCATTTTGGCAAATTTTTCTTGGGCGCTACCCACATAATCAGCTGTGCTGCTCATCCCACAAATGCATGATCCTTCCAAGTTGGACATCATTGCGAAGGTAAATAAACAGGCTTTCCAACGATGTAAAATACAATGACCATTAGCATTGATACAACAGAGAAATAATCCACCAAACACAAGTTTCCGAACTTTGTTTTTCCAGTATATATACACAGGTGGCTGGTTTGTTCTGACCACCACTGGGTTACTATTCCCGCCGGAGCCCTCCGGACCCTTGTCCGTGTAGCCGCCCCCCTGCATGGCAAGGCATTGGATATAGTGATGGGAATTCCGGCTCTTTTAAGTGAGCCAGACCATTTGGCTCAGCTCACCAAGAAGAGCCGGCTCTTTCGGCTCCCAAGCAGTTCTTTGTTTTACCACTTCTGCCTTTTATAATTCAGCCAAATTCAGCGCTGTTTTGACCTGTTTTGATTAGTATGTGTGCACATATATCACTTAAATTATTCAATATAATTATACTAAACCTTATAATTTCCTGAATACCATAATTTAACATGCTGCTTCATTTCCGACTGTCGCTCATCTTGTCTGCTATTCGCGCACCACACTCTTATGATCCTTGTCTGTCATCACCTGACTGGACGTCATTAACACCACAACAGTCAGTGCATGGAGTACCCGTGGCCCAGAGAAGATCATCCTATCATTCTGCCTTGAATTAATAAAAAATAAAAAAAATAAAGAAAGAAAGAAAGAAAACGGCTCTTGTCTTCACTTGAAAGATCCGGCTCAAAGAGCCGACTCGTTTGCGACCAACACATCACTAATTGGCTGGGCTGTGGATGAGGAAGAACGTGAATTTGCATTATTTAGTGTTTAAATATAACGTTTGTAGAGTTGAACTGTATTGTTTTTCACCAGTAAGGTTACTTTAGATAGCTATGGTAACTTTGTCTACAAAGCTAGTTACGTTAACTAACGTTATTGAAATAGCTTTGCCGTTAATGACCGTTAATAACCGTTAATGACGTAGCAGCGTAAGCTACCTAACGTTAGCTTTAATGTTAAGCCTACACCGTAACGCTATATCGTTAACGTGTCACGTATCTACTCGTGTTCACTGGTAAGTGGCTTAACCAAACTCTCTCTAATTGACTCTAGCCATATGTAGGTTAACATTAGTGGTAACTTTACAGCATTATGACACCACTACAGCTCATCTAATGTGTATTTGTATCTCCAGTATAACAGGGCGCCGGTGGTGCAGCTCTCTGAAGGCATTACCCAGAACCTGCCTCCTGCTGGAGGGCTGGAAGTAACACACACATGAATGAAAACAAACAAGCAAACACCAGAGTACACAGATACCGAGCTTCTGTTTGTATCTTCAATTATGTTCTTTATATTATCTAATGCAGGGGTCTGCAACCTGCGGCTCTGGAGCCACATGCAGCTCTTTAGCCCCTCTCTAGTGGCTCCCTGTGGATTTTTAAAACATATTAGTGGAAATCAATAATTGTTTTTTGTTTACATTTTCATTTTTATTTATCATTGTTGTAGGTCTAGTATTAGGGTCACATTGAGGAAAAATAATATAATAATATAATGAGAATAAAAGTCGTAATATTATGAGAATAAAGTCATAATATTAGTATATATATGTATAGTAGTATAGTAGTAGTAATTTTAAGTGTTATTTTCTTTTCTTCTCTTAAAGTTATGACTTTATTCTCGTAATATTATGACTTTTTCTCTTAAAGTTGTAACTTTATTCTGGTAATATTACGACTTTTTTTCTCGTAAAGTTATGACTTTATTCTCGTAATATTACTACTTTTTTTCCCGTAAAGTTATGACTTTATTCTTGTAATATTATGACTTTTTCTCGTAAAGTTATGACTTTATTCTCGTTATATTCCGACTTTTTTTCTCGTTAAGTTATAACTTTATTCTCATATTATTATGACTTTTTCTCGTAAAGTTGTAACTTTATTCTCGAAATTGCAATATTTTTTTCCCCCTCAATGTGGCCCCACACCCTACTGCAAATGTTTTGCGGCTCCAGACAGATTTTTTATTTATTTTTTTGCCTAAAATGGCTCTTTTGATAGTAAAGGTTGCTGACCCCTGATCTTATGTAACTCTGTGTCTCTTTATCTGCGTAGGAATGAAGAGCTGGTGTAACGGGATTCCTGCAGATGTTTACGCTCTTTTTAACTCTGCTGCTCCTCCATCGTACAACTACAAGTCAAAGTAAGTGAGATCTGGCCAGCTTTGGTCAAAATGTACTTTTCTTTTTTCTGACTGGCTCATGAGCTGTGTGGCAGTGGGCCCCAACTCGTGAATCAAACCACATTCGCTTTATATTTAATTTCTTGCAGCTGTTGTTTGATTTGTCTATCAAGATTCCAGCTTGAATATTATGATACTCTTTATTACAATCTATATGTAGAACACAGCACAGACAAGGATGCATTTCACACATGTATTGTATAATTCTGCTTACTTTGATGTTCCCTATAACCATAGAAAGAGAAAGCATGAAGACCAGCAGGATGATCGTCCATACTGTACATAAAGAAGCCGCCAAATGCCTTCGTGCTGTTCATGAAGGAGCAGAGGCCAAATGTTGTGGCCAAACTGAACATCGGCGGGAGTGCTGCGATAAACACCACGCTGGGACAGAGGGTAAGTGTGTTTGCTCTGTGAGGCAGCCCCCTCATTTGCACAATGAGGCAGAAATGCATAAAGAAATGTATAAAGAAAAGAATACAGAAATAAATAGGTTTGGGGAAATAAATCAAGGCTGAAATTCAAAGGGAAAACCATGCAGAAATGAATAAATAAATGAATACATAAATAAATAAATGCATTTGAAAATAATTATAAAATAAATGTAAAAATAAATAAATACATTAAAAAATGTTTTAAAAATAAATACTTAAATAAATAAAAGGGAAAATGAAACAGAAGAGTAAATAAATAAGACAGTTACTGTATTACAAAGATAAACAACTAAAAAAGCAAATTAAAACAGAAATATCAATTTATGTCATTTTATCAATTAATTAATGGCTACATTTATTGTTGTCATCTATCCACAGTGGAAGTCGCTGTCGAAAGAGGAGCAAGCCAAATATTATGAAGAGGCAGACAAAGAGCGACAGCTCCACTCACAGCGACGTACAACACTTACGTATGTACACTCTGCTGACACAGAGTACAACTCATACACGTTAACACCACTACACCAGAGCTTATGAAACAAAGTCACTGAAAGGAGTTTTTATCAGCTCATGTCAGATGGAAAGTCTAATGTGTTTGTTTTCGTGTAGGGCAAAAAGAGACAGAGGGAGAGGAGCAAGATGCCCGAAAAGGCTGAAGGTAAGACAATATTTCTGTGGATCACAGCGTGTTTTCAAGAGATATGGGGTAAAAACTCGATGCCGTGACCAGACGGCATCATATTGTAATATGTTAGACGGCTGAAGGCCCGAATGAGGGTGGAACACACTTATTATCAGATGATGGACAATGTGCAGGCCATCAGCCGCCAACGGGCTCAGAATCAAATTTATTTGCCAAGTACGTGTACACATACAAAAATTTGATTCCTTTAATCTCTCTCAATGTACTAACAGGAATAGAAATAACAGCTAGCAGGAACAAGGACAACAACGCTGGACAAATAGAGGTAAAGGATAGACATGACAGTTAACAACAACAAGTATGTGGAGAAAAAAATAGGTCTATATATAAATATTATATAAGTAAAAAATAATGCATTAGCGGTGCATTTTTGCTTCGCGTCGGGGTGAACAGCGGTGCAGTGCTGTGTCACCCTGTTGGGGTTTATTTCACAACAATGACCGGCTCGCTGTTCATCGTCACGCTCGTTACACAGTTACTTACTTAAAGGGACTGTTTGTAACTTCTTACACGTATAAATCATTACAGGTCGGTGTCCCATGCGTGCTCGCACGTGGCTACGCTGTTCAGACTCAGACTCCAACACAAACTACACGGAAGCACCAACACCGCAAAGTTCTATCTAGTGAAGCTCTTCATGCAAAACAGTGTTGGCCGCGGTGGGAGGACGTTTGTTCAGAAATAAATGCTGCATATCTTGTGAGATGACGGGGCTCCGCAACGAGTTACGTTATCGTGCCAGTGTCTCCCTCCGGCCGCGGTCTGGAGGCTGAAGCAGGAAAAGTCAACACTAGGTTCAGCGTTGATTCATGGAGAGACCTTCGTCTGGTCAGCTAGCATTACTGCCAAGCAGGTGAAATATAGAGTGATATTGTGGTTTTAGCTGACGGGTGTCGCCTCACTGTTTTGACGGATGCTCGCTCACATTCAGGTAGCGCTCGCACACGGGCGAGTGTGAGCAAAAGGACACTGACTTTCGTTGACTTAATGGCCATAGGTGTTGCTGTTACAACCAATTTCTGATTCTTACAAACAGTCCATTTAAGAAATCAATAATTTGACACGAAAATGATCCGATGAGTATAACAACGGTCTGTTATATATAGCAACGGTCTGCTATAAAGAAATGACACACCGTAGAATGTAGTGATTGACCAATCAGAATCGAGTATTCAACAAAGCCGTGTAATAAATATATATTAAAAGCACCAATGGCAAACAATAAAATAAGAAATAAAACACCTTTTACAAGTGAAGGGTTCTGGAAGTTGTAAACAATACAAATAGTGCAAAGAAATACATTTTGAAAGGATATACATGGACTGGATGATTATGTACAGTATGTACATGTCAATATGTCTATATGCTATATGTACAGCGTTTATATTGACAGTGACAGATGATATGTACATATTAGGGCTGTCAAAGTTAACGTGATAATAACACGTTAATGCAAATTTGTTTTAACGCCACTAATTTCTTTACTCCTTTTTTACTCCTCTCCTCACCTCTCCTCTCTTTATAAAAACAAATGGAGATAGGGGGAAATGACAATTAAAAACATAAGAGAATAAAGGTAAACATATGAGTAATCAATCTGTGTCATTCTGATAATAACATTAAAGTAAAATGTATTTATTATTTATTTATGGGAGGGGTCACACTTGCCCACCACCTCTTCTCCACCCCCTCTCCTCTCCTGTCTTCCAAAGAAAACAAATACAGACAAAAGGAAATAACAATCAAAAACTCCAAATTTGTGAACAGATGAACTGAACTTCATGAACTGTGGTAATGACATTAGATAAATTGATGCTTTCCTTTTTGTAAAAAAAAAAAAAAAAAAAAAGAATGTGTTTAAAAACTGTTGCCTGTAGGTGGCGGTGTTGGTGTGTTTTTGAAATCTTTTGACAGCACCAAAACCTCCTGAAAGGAATCACCCACATGTGGTCCTTTTTAGGACTAAACATTGATCATATCCAGGCTCAAGAACACAACACCACTCTAATACATCCACCTACACCCAACCCCTGTTATTTGTACTTCAGAAACATTTCAACCAAATTGTTTTGCATCTCATGGGAAGTCTTAGAACAAGTCTCTCTGTGTGCAGTGATTGTTCAAAACTAAACTATTCAACTAAGAATGCTGTGTCATGATAAAACAGGAAGTTAATAGTTTGATATGACATAGGGGCTGCTGTCTTTTTTGTACAAGATCCATTGATGTCTTCAGTGCCTTCCTTTCGATAATTACAACCTAAAGTGCATCAAAACACATCCTCCAAGATACGTTCCTGACTCAAACCTGTCTGAAAACAATGTCAAGCTATGCAAGTGTGTACGCAAAGAAACCTGAAGTTATGGTTTGTAGAGGAATAGAGAATGAAAGGAGTGGAAAGATGTTCTGCGATTAATTGCATGATTGTCAATATTAATCGCGATTAATCACGAATTACTAACAAAATAATTAGGGCTGTCAATCGATTAAAATATTTAATCTCAAATTAATCAAATTTTTTTATCAGCTCAAAATGTACCTTAAAGGGAGATTTGTCAAGTATTTAATACTCTAAACAACATGGGAGTGGGCAAATATGCTGCTTTATGCAAATGTATGTATATATTTATAATTGGAAATTAATTAACAACACAAAACAGTAACAAATATTGTCCAGAAACCCTCACAGGTACTGCATTTAGCATAAAACAATATGCTCAAATCATAACATGGCAAACTGCAGCCCAACAGACAACAACAGCTGTCAGTGTGTCAGTGTGCTGACTTGACTATGACTTGCCCAAAACAGCATGTGATTATCATAAAGTGGGCATGTCTGTAAAGGGGACGTGAGTACCCATAGAACCCATTTTCATTCACATATCTGGAGGTCAGAGGTCAAGGGACCCCTTTGAAAATGTCCATGACAGTTTTTCCTCACCAAAAATTAGCACAAGTTTGGAGCTAGTATGACATGATTGGTACCAATGGATTCATTAGGTTTTCTAGTTTCGTATATTCACTCTAGCTTTAAGTCCGCTACAGCCTCCGAAAGATGGATTGCGTTGATGTGTTAGAGAAATTAGTGGCGTCAAAACGAATGTGCTTTATCGCGTTATCGCGTTAACTTTGACAGCCCTAGAAACAATGTGATAGCACAAAGCTTGGCTGATCGTGCTCATCTTGACCTTTCTGCCTCTCTGCCGCCTCGCCGCCGACTCACTCATTCCTAATGTTCAGGGCCACTGTCCCACTGTACAATCAGCTGCTTCATCTGACTCTGCTGACCTCCGACCCCTCACCCTGACCCCCCCAGCCACGCGACCCCTACGGCTCTCACTGTATGACATTTCAGCTGAATAAAAGATCCACTTAACAGGACGCTCTGTGTGCAGAGAGCACGTCCAATTAAGTATTCAAGTGCGTGCATGTACAGTACATATGTGTGCTCACTTGTACCGCATCATTCCATTCAGTTACACTGCACAGGCTTCATGGAAGACAGAGGGAGGATATTTCCAACCACAGAGAGGCAGATAGAGAAGATATTTCCCTGACACACAGTGAGAGCTTTGTTCCCTGGCAGCATTCCTTTGGCTTTACACTACTGTACATTATCAGCAGTTTGGAACCATACCAGTAAACTGTGCCATCATTCACACTCATTTATATTGTACTGTAGTCAGAGTTGTAAGCGCGGACATCTAAACTGCTGTATTATCTGACATGTTCTGTAAAATCTATAGCTTAGAGGGAAAACACTTGTCCTGACAGGTCCCTTTTTATTCCCAAGGCTGTGATGAGTGTATGAGGAGACCCAGAAATCTTTAACCTGCGAGACATACATCAAACACGTCTTTGTCAACACCGCTGCCGTTATATAACCGTCTTGTTGCAGGATCCACAGCTGGTCAGGGCCAGTTTCATTTGAATGTGCAGACACCCCACCTTAAACCTACAAGAGCGTGAGTCACAGTCAGAGATAACAAATGGGGCCGTGTTTCACAAACACATACTTGCACCATGATCAGACACTGAAGTCTGTGGGGGTAAAGATAAGTTAATGCTTCAATAGGTCTGGGGAAACCCCAACCAACACGGTTTACAAGCATGACAGTTAGTTCACACACTCTTTTTGTTCAGCTGTCGCCCTTCTCCTTTTTCATTTCGATTGTGTTTCTGCTGTCTCACTCTTTTAGCAATGTCTCCGCCTTTCTGTCATGTATTCTTACGCTGTGCTGGATCCGTCTGAGCCAGCGGTGAAACAGATCTAAAAGTACATTTACTCAAGTTGAGTACAATTCTGAGATACCTGTAGTATGTCCATGTTTCAGTGTATATCCAACTTTACTAACGTGGGATCAGCTAATAAAATATGATGCACTGTTAAAGATTAAACTAACAAACAAATTGGTTCAAACTAGTGCCACATTAAAGGGGACATCGTGCTCATTTTCAGGTTCATATGGGTTTCTACTAGAACATGTTAACATGCTTTAATGTTCAAAAAACACATTATTTTTCTATACTGTCTGTCGGAATTAGAGCTGTCAAAGTTAACGCGACAATACGGCTTTAACAAATTAGTTTTAACGCCACTAATTTCTTTAATGCATTAACGCATCAGTTTTAAAGCTAGAGTGAATATATTGGCACCAATAGAGCATAGAAAAGCTAAAGAATCCATTGGTACCAACCAAGTCATACTAGCTTGTTGTGAAGGAGGCTAAATAACGCTGCAAACCTGCGCTACATTTTGGCAAAGAAAAACAGGCATGGTCATTTTCCAAGGTTGTCACTTGACCTCTGATCTCAGGATATGTGACTGAAAATGGGTTAATGGGTAATGTCTATGGGTACCCACGAGTCTCCCCTTTACAGACATGCCCACTTTATGATAATCACATGCAGTTTGGGGCAAGTCATAGTGAAGTCAGCACACTGACACACTGACAGCTGTTGTTGCCTGTTGGGCTGCAGTTTGCCATGTTATGATTTGAGCATATTGTTTTATGCTAAATGCAGTACCTGTGAGGGTTTCTGGACAATATTTGTCATTGTTTTATGTTGTTAATTAATTTCCAATGATAAATATATACATACATTTGTATAAAGCAGCATATTTGTCCACTCCCATGTTGATGAGAGTGTTAAATACTTGACAAATCTCCCTTTAAGGTACATTTTGAACAGATAAAAAATGGGCGATTCATTTGCAATTAATTGTGATTAAATATCTGAATACTTCTTCAACTGATTTGAACTATTACAGTATGTAGATATTTTATATGTTTTATTTGTTTATCTTTATTTATTTAGTAAAGCTCTGGAGCAAATTTTGCCACCAGTTTCTTAGTGAAGCAACAGTAACTAGTTGGCAATATCCACCATAATGTTTTCAACTAGTACAGGAATTTGAACCAGTTTCCTGCCCTGTTCTGTCATCTCATCCTAACCTCAGACATAGTGGAAAGATCGCCTGTGAAATGGGCAAGGGGAAATATTTGGAGTGGATCTTTACATGATGGGAACAGTATTATGTTTTCAATTGTGCCAAGATGAAAGCCAGATGTCCAGGATGGGGTGGAATCAAAAGAGAAGGCTAAACCACTCTAGCCTCTGGGCTAAACTTAAGCCACAGTTGCATAGATGTCTGTATGTCAGTGATGATGTTCTCACAGAGGAGACCACAAACCAGAAGGATGAGGATACAGAAAGACAGCACAGATGTTAAGAGATGGAGGAAAGAAAGAGTAAGCAGTCAATTTGGAGCTATATTGTCATGACTCCCGGGGATGACTCGAGAGATACAGGTCCTGATTTGAGGTCTGTGACATGAAAGTGTTTGAAATCCTTACTGATTTACTGAATATCCAACAACACTACTGAGTCATGAAACACAAAGCACCAATCTATTCCATTTAAACAACAACCTCTCATACACTGGAGAGCATCACAGCTCCAAAGAAATAACAACAATACTCAGCACCATGGAATTTGCTCCGGTGTGAGTGATGTCATTAGTTTAAACAACTGTCAGACCGCTGTTGTGTTGTGGACAAGAAACAGGATGAGCCGTGTGTGAGTGTATATTCATGTGGGGCACTGCGGGAGGGTTAACCGAGGCATAATTCCATCGTTGTAATGAAAGCCAGGGAACCGCAGTAGAATTGAATTTTGATGCAGTTGTGGTGGCATTAAAGTGGCAGTAGGCAGAATGTTTTTGGCATCATTGGGCAAAAATTCCACAATAACCTTTCAGCATATTGTAATTCAAGTGTTCTGAGAGAAAACTAGACTTCTGCATCTCCTCATGGCTCTGTTTTCAGGCTTTGATGGGAGACTTTGGCCAATCACAGGTCATTTCTTAGACCTGTGCTTCGGCCGGTGGGCGGTGCTTTCCTCAACTGATCTCAATATGGCTGCCGGGTCACAAACTTTCTCATTTTACAGCTAAACAGTACACTACAAGATGTTTCTGAAAACATTTGAGAAGAGATATAGGCATTACATTAACATAATATTGATTCATATTTGATCAGCGCTGCCTAGTTTGACCGTATGATCAGAGTTTGCAAGCGATTGACAGCTGCTCAGAGACAGCAGGCTCCAGCTCGGCTCTGATTGGTTGTTTTCCTCCGGTCTGTGAAATCTTGCAGATGCCATTAGGAGCACTGGAGGACACAGAGGTACTTGATTTTTTTTTTTTTACAGATTACCTGTCTCATGCACTACTGTCCGGATATAACGACTGTTTTCTAAAAATAACTCTTTTTTATCATATTTACTCCATTTCCACCCACTGTAGCTTTAAATAGACTGACATGACTGAGTGATGGCCATGTCAGTTTTAGAACATGCTATATGCTTTCATTCGTTGATAAATAACTACATGAGGAATTTAAAGTGAACACTGCAGCACACGCCATCATTTTTTACACTTTGTACAGATAAAAAAAACTGCAATAAATTTGCGATTAACTATTTAAATCGATTGACAGCTCTGAAAAATGAGTCAACATTGACTTGGTTTCAAACAGAATGCGAACAGCGGTCTTCTGGGTGAAAGTCAGTGCTTGTTTGACCCAACCATCCGCCCCTACCTCCTCCCTAAGCGGACTTTCTTGCTCTTTATACTACGTCAGTTGCTCTGGCCATCTAATACTGACGCAGATGGGTTTACATTGGAGTTAGTTGTGTCTCTTAGAGACGCTAAAGGGTGCCTCGGGGGTCCATTGACCAAGCGTCGGTATTTGATGAGTTGGGAGTGAGAACGGGTTACAACAGATTCACTATCACTGTGCCTTTCAAACCAACCCAATATTACATCATAAGATGTTATCTTGTGACCTCTGGAATTTTATAATTACCTATCAATTGTATCTTCCTCCCGTCTACCCATCACACTCCGTGGAGTATTATCTAATAGAGCAGAAATAACTTTGGAAAATACTGTAAAATCCTAAGCGAAGACCTACCACGGTGGAGCCCCACTGCTAGAGCCCAGCGAGGGCTGTGGAACAACAATGATCTCAGTGTTGGTCTGGTCCAGGGTGGAGGCCTCAAGTTGCTCTCTGGCAAACAGATGCTGCTCTGCACAGCAGGTTCATTTAAGGCCTCCCTCATGTTTTAACTGGTAGAGGATGATACTGAAATGGGACCCCCTGTCTGTGGGTGTCTCTTTCACATGCTCTTACTCTTTCCATCTCCATCGCTTTATACCGTACCTCTGTTAATCATTTCTGCTTCGTATACTATTTCTATTTGTTCTTGTTGGTCCGCTGTGAGGAGAAAAAAAGTCGTAGGAATCTGCAGCATGAATCTCCCTGGCCTCCCTCCTCGTCCCTACATTTTGGAATCTTTCACTTGCCCCATGTGCGTCTTAAAAGATAATTAAAGCTGGAGAGCTGGACTCGCTTTTCCCAGACAGATGTATTTTTCGCTGCCATGTCTGGAGAGTGTTTTGGATTGGATCTCTTTTTCTCTCTCTTTCTCTCTCTCTTCTCTCTCTGGCTTCCTCTCGTTCTCTCATTCCTCTTCGTTTCCACTCTTTCTCTCCAGATATGTTCGCGAGCCCAGACGTTGGTCTGAGGGCCCAGATTTGGTCGCCATGGGGACAGGCCTAACAACAGGCGTAAACAGACATGTGAGGAGGAGAATGAGGGAGAGGAGGGCGAGATGGAAAAATGAACCGAGGTTAAAGGGCAAGTGGAAAGGACCAAGGGGCAACGCCGAGAGGGAGTTTGACATCAAAGTGGTCTAGGAGTGAAGGGGCTGAATGGATTAGACTCAACTCTGGTGGGCTGAACAAAGAGATCATTAAAGATGGAACCATGGAAGAGAGGAGTACTGTATGTACTGTACATGTGCTGCTCCACTGCACCACAGCAAGAGTTTAAGAAACTCTGCAGTGCTGATGCAGAATAGCAGGAAATAATTTGACACATTATACCCTAACTGCATGCTTTAAAACAAGCCTTGATGTTAAAAAAAAGAGTAAATATTTGGAATTTAAAATCCCAACTGTCCACACAGGATTACATACGCTGTACCAGTATTTAGGGATGGACAAAAACCTACCTTTTTAATCAAACCGTTCTCATTCCCAACATGAATTGATGCAGAAACATTCACCAGAATGCAGGAAATTAAGTGTTTTACGCTCAAAATTTCCTGGGGGAGGATTAATATGTGCCCCCACCAATGTTAAAATGATACCTACGACCTTGGAGTGATCAGACCTGAGCTGATATAGACAACCAAATCCAAATAAAGTTCTTAAATGTCAGTTTTGATGAAGACTTTGCACAGAGATCACAGCTCTGCTGATGTTCTATCCGCAGACAGCTGAACTTCACTTGAACTGAAGAGTCGACCATAATGTCATCAAGGTCCTGCCTCTAATAACGGGCTGCGAGTAGAGGTTCTAGTGGTCTGTGTGTTTGTCTAAAGAGGACACCCAGACAGTTCTGTGAGGCAGACAACACATGTGGAGAGCAGGATGATGACAGCAGGATGAGTAAAGCCACAACATACTCATACTCAGTCTATACAACAGCTGTCTGTTGATTTAAAGAACAAGACAGGAAAACCTAATGAGACTACGCTATGTGGGTGTATGTGTACATGCAGCCTTGTCGCATAGCAGTTTGTGAAATAGTCACAAAATTGAATGTATTGATTTGTGTTTATAGACACAAATTTTTGTGATGGTCAGCATTAAATAAATTTGTATGTAAACCACGTAATTGTAAAGAGTGGCGAACGCTGTGTAGGGAGGAGGTCGGGGTGGATGGGTGGGTCAAAAAACACAGGATTTTCGGCCAGTAGGCCGGCGTTCGTGTGCCATGTGAAGTGTTGATTTATTTGTTGTAAGTTACGGCACTTCCGAAGTTATTTTAACCCAAACCATGATCTTTTCCTAGAGCTATCTAAGTAGTTTTTGTCACGTAACTTCCGTACTGAAGTTACGGCACTTCCGGTGTTATTTAAAACCAAAACCGCAATCTTTTCCTAAGCCTAACAAAGTAGTTTATTGCCTAAGCCTAACAAAGTCAATCTTTTCCTAAGCCTAACAAAGTAGTTTATTGCCTAAGCCTAACAAAGTCAATCTTTTCCTAAGCCTATCTAAGTAGTTTTATTTTGAAAAGACTTGAGTGGACATTCGTAGGAAAACACACAAAAAATACATTGTTGAAAGTCGTGCTGAGTGGAAAAAGGGGAATCGTGTCTATGTACACAAATCAAAGAGATTCAATTTCGTGACTATTTCACAAACTGCTGTGTTGTGTGCTCCTGGATTGTAGTCGTCATCTATTAATCAGTCTGAACTAATCCATCCACAGACACAACACAGTAAGTAGTAAAGCAGCAGGTGCAGATGAGTAAGTGAGTACTCCTGTCTGCTCTTCTGTCTGTCAAGAGACAGGATTCTGCAGAATGGATGTAAGTACTTACTGTACGCACTATTGATCTCTTCCAACCACTCAGGGACACTTTGTTCTGGGAAAACCTCAGAATTTAAACTATCTTTGGGAAGAGATCATTGCTCCTTTAGGGGTTATTTTCCTTGCCTGAAAACTTGCATGTGGGTGTGTGAGTGTCTGCTTCTGGATTGCGATTGGTAATCATTAATCGAAGACATCTGCTATGCTAATACATTCAGTGCCTCGACATTAGTACTGTCACATGCTCTGTTTGAGTGTATGTACGTGTGGTGCTGTATTCAGAGCCTTCACTAGTTGTAAAAGTAGCAGTACCACATGGTGGTGAAGTAAAAGCCCTGCATTAAAAATGACTTAAAGATGTACAGTGTAAGATCAAACCCAACTGAGTAGTTTTGATGCCTAAACACTGTAGGGGTTTGCGCAGGCGCACTGATCACTTGTGTTCCTGGAATGGCCCTATCTAGAGCCAGTTGTTGCCAGATAGGTAATTTGAAGAATAACAGAGCCAGAGTGTCTGTGTACGTGGGAAAGTGAGTGGTGAAGCAAGAGAGAGAGAAAGTGTGAGTAAACAAGTGAGCTAGCAGAGCAGAAGAGAGTTAGTTTAGCTCTGACAATATCAAGCGAGTGTACAGTGGAAGTTGCAGTTTGTGCAGAAATAAATGCTGCAGCTCCACCAGACCAACAGATGTTGGAGTGACGGGGGTTAACCACGGAGCGAGTAACGTTATGAACTTCCAGCCCAAGCAGGAAAAGTTAACAGTGTTTTTGTTTGCTGGTTGGTTTAGAAACATGGCGGCCAGCTCCGTGAAGAGAACCCGCTCCCTATGTAGATATAGAGTGGTGCATGGATGATGTATTTGTGTAGGCCAACCAGGAAGTTAGCGTGGCCCTGGTTCCCTCGATAAAAAGCCAATGGGATTGTTCTTTTGGGTTTTGGATTATTGCAGAAAATTAGCTCTGTGGCAAACAAACATTTATGATACTTTGATACGTTTTGTTCAGCAAGATAATCTCCACAAATGATCACCACTTTTATGAATTTTGAATGATGAATGGTAAATGGACTTGCATTTATATAGCGCCTTTCTAGTCTTCCAACCGCTCAAAGCACTTTACACTACATGTCAGCATTCACTCATTCACACACACATTCATACACTGATGGCAGAGGATGCCATGCAAGGTGCCAACCTGCCCATCAGGATCTAATCTAAATACTCATTCACACACCGATGGCACAGCCTTCAGGAGCAATTTGGGGTTAAGTATCTTGTTAAGGACACTTCGACACGTGGACTGGAGGAGACGGGGATTGCCGAACTTCCGATTGGTCGGCGACCTGCTCTACCTCTGAGCCACAGTCATCCCCCAAAGTGTAAATGCAACCGTCAGAATTAAAAAGCTAACGTCAGGCTATAAACAAACTACACTACAGTCGCATGAGAGTGAGTATACACAACGAGGCTGTAATGTATTTAGCCACTTGTAAGCAAACCGCCGTTTTTTTAAGACCTAAATTCTTCAAAATTCAGAGTGGGATATGTAGTGATGTTTTTTATATCGTAGATGTAAAGCTTCTAGCAAAACTAGCAGAATGGAACCCAAAAGCACGACAAGGAGGCAGGCAATTCAAGAGTGAGGTTAAGCTTTTACTTAGTAAGACAGGCAAAGGTCAGTACTAGGAAATCAGTCCAAACAGGCAGTTTAATGTAAGTGCTCTTCAATTAACTGTTATAATGATTAGGGTACCAACACTTATGTCATATCAGCTTTTCAATTTAGTGAGTTGTGGTCATTTTAGTGGGTCACCAATAAAATTTGTGTTTTTTGACAAATTGTAGTGTTAAACTTGTGTTTGACGTTATATGATACGATACACTTTATTGTCCCCTTGGGGAAATTAGTCTTGGACTCAAGTGCACATCATCAGCTGCCTCCACAGCAGGATCAATAAATAAAAACATTAAAAACAAACAATAATCAACATGTAAACAGAGAAACACATTCCAATGAAAGCCACAAACAACATATATTGCACATTACCCATATTGCACATATGGTTATAATTATGATTATATTGAAAATGTGTCTGAAAACTAAACAAATAAAATCCCAAATCTGAAAATGTAATTTCCAAAACATTAGGCCTATACAAATCAATGATATCATAAGAAATCAAACAGTTTGAACAGTCTGAGGCTTGAGGGAGAGGAAAGAAGTCATGACCATGACCACCATAGGACAATAAATTATGAAAAGAACTTCGAAAACAAAACAAAGTATTAGCTAGTGACTTCAGTATTAAATTAGCAGCATGTACAGTGCGTCATACTGAGCAAGAGGCACACCTATTTTTCTCAAATGGTGCAGAAATAGTTTTGGTGTAATTCAACTCAGAGTGGGTTGATGTATTGTCGCTCTTTTCCAAATCTTAACAACTGCACCCAAATGGATCAATGGGATAATGTCCAAATCACCACCACATCGTGCCTACATGCTCCTGCCAAATTCCAACACGATGATGACTAATTCCCTGCTCATTCATTCAATTATTGGGCCCCACCCAGCGCTATCCACATCCCAAATACTGAGCCCCTGACCACCCAGTCCCTCCAACAACATAATCATTAAATTATGGCTTGATCGTGACATGAGAGTCCACCTCTGCCAATGTTACTATACCTCACAATGTTTTGCAACAACCTGTTCTCACTCCAAACTCATCAAATGCCGATTCTTGGTCAGTGTCCCCCCCGAGGCACCCTTTAGCGTCATTTTGTGATGCACCAGGCTTTCAAGCGTGATAGTCCACTTAGGGAGGAGGTTGGAGTGGATGGAAGGATCCAACAAACACACTTTCACCCAGGAGACCACTGTTTGTGTCCTTCGTGAAACCAAGTTAACGTTGACTTATTTTACTGTAGTTTTGTTACGCAACTTACATACTAAACCAACGTCCGTATGTAAGTTACTTAACAAATACTGCCTTTTTTTACATAACAATTGTACTTATTTTAACCCAAACCATAATCTTCTCCTGAACCTAACCAAGTACGTTTGTTGCCTAAACCTAACCAAGTAAAACTAAAAATGAAGTAAACCTACGTTCAAGGTTTATTTTGAAAAGACACTGTATGCATGTAACGAGTGGAAACTGTACGTTTCCTGTGAACACAGAAGTTTATTTTGAAAATTTTGGCACTATGCATGCAACGAGCGGACACGGACACGTCCAAAACTGGCGCTAGAGGGGTACCTACAAACAACAGTCTGCTTAGGGAGGAGGTCAGGGTGGATGGACGGATCAAACAAACACAGACTTTCACCGAGGAGGCCGCTGTTCGTGTCCCGTGTGAAACGTAGTTTTGTTACGTAACTTATATATTAAACTAACGCCTGTATGTAAGTTACTTCATCTTCAACAATCATACTTATTTTAACCCAAACCACAATCTTTTCCTAAACCAAACAAAGCACATTTGTTGCCTAAACCTAACCAAGTAAAACTAAAAACGAAGTAAACCTACGTTGGAAGTGTATTGTGTATGCATGTAACGGGTGGAAAATGTACGTTTCTGTGAACATAGAAGTTTATTTTGAAAATTTTGACACTATGCATGTAACGAGCCAACATATTCTCACTGCAAACTCGTCAAATACTGCAACTTGGTAAGTGCCCCTTGGCATCGGAAATCGACGCACAGGGTAACCCTCTTGCGTCACTTTTGGTTGGACCAAGGTTGGCGTGTCAATATACACTCGTTACATGCATAGTGTCCTTTCAAAATAAACTTCCTTTTTCACAGGGAGTTAGGTTTAGGCAACACAACCACTTAGTTAGGGTTAGGGAACGGTCGTTGGTTGACGTTAACTTACGTGACTCGTGCTGTTGATACTAACAACTCGCGTGTCTATTCATGTGACAGAATAAGTCAACGTTACTTTAAGTTTCACACAGGACACGAACAGCGGTCTCCTGGTAGAAAGTCTTGTGTTTGTTTGGCCCATCCACCACCCGCCTTGAGTGGAGTCTCACTTGCTCCGACTGTCAAATAACGCCACAGTTGAAAACCCGGCTCGTCACATACTGTTGCTAAAAGGTGCCTCGTGCGTTGGTTTCTGATGCTGAGGGGCATTTTCAAATGGCAGTGTTTGACAAGCTGGGGGTGAAGACAGGTTGAACGAGCTTAAACTGACACGACCAAAACTGACGCTACATGGGTATCTAGAGCATCATAGTTTGAAGCATATAGGGCCACTGACCAAGTGTTGGAATTTGACGAGGTGGGAATGGGAATGTGTTGTGTGAACTGGCCTTACTGTTACAGAAAACACATTTTTTCCCTTTTTCCCAGCATTCTTTCTTGAGTAGATAACGTGTTGATGTGGGTCTATTAGTCACAGAAGACAGTATTGCAAAATAATGACCAAGTGTTATTGTGCAGAGAAAACTGGAATACATTAGCATGGAGCAAACAAGCTTTTATCAGCTTGAACATGGAACAGATAGGGTTGTTTTAAGGTTATGAAGAACTTAAATAGTAAATTATACAGAATGCATAACTACAGTAAGCCAAGAGAACAATGTTCTTATCCAATGCGATGGCTGCTTAAACCCCTGAAACCTTGTCTATACAGAAAGCATCCAGTGTCTGTGCCAACAGAAAGTCAGTGGACCTGCTGAGTGGACTGTGTATTGGTTTCCTCCATGTTGGCTCTGTCATTTGCTGGAGACCTTCTGAAAAAGGATTTCAGTTTTGAGTTACAAACTAGAATTGTGTAAATGAATTGTGTTCACGTTTGGTTAAGTGATTCATTCTTTGTTTGTTCTTTATAAATCAAGAAAGTGAACTAAATCTGTCCAATGAAGAGTATTAGGAAGTTCAAACCAATAACTCTGACATTGTTTGTAGCTAAACAAGCTCCCCTCCAGCCGGATGAGAACAAATAAACAGGAGATTGGAGGAGGAAGTGGAAGTAAACACAACCGAAAGGATAGTTATAGAGTGCTACATGAATGAGTGCTAAAACCTGGAAATGAGTTAGCATTTTAGCACTTCTGGTTCCCTCGTCTGGAGGTCAATGGGTGTTTAGTTAGATGCCTGAAATAAGGCCTGTAAGGTGTGACAAGTTCTTCAACATTCACAATGTTGTAATGCTCGTTGTTGCAAGTCAATATGGCGAGAAGAGAAGAGTCGTGTTAATCCAGTCTGGTTCTGTCTTCCTCTGCTGACAATCCCTGATGGTGTGATTGCAGTCAGCTGATACTTATGTACACAGGGCTAATTGAGCTTTGGTTTGTCTTTTCTGGTTAAAGCGAGTGTTTGATCTCCACTAAGCCTTTGGCCACTGCCACGGCTCGCTGCCAGAGGAGATGGAGCCTCTTGGTCAGCAGGACCAGAGGGACTGACTGGGCTGTGTTGAACAGTGTATAGACATACATTATAGAAAACGTTGTTATATAGTACCTTTCAAACAGAGGGAAATCATAAAAACAGTTGTTCTAATGCAAAGGAATGCTTTAGAAAATGATATCAAACAAAATAATTAGGGCTGTCAATCGATAATATTTAATCCCAAATTAATCAAATTTTTTATCACTTCAAAATGTACCGTAAGGGAGATTTGTCAAGTATTTAATACTCTTATCAACATGGGAGTGGACAAATATACTGCTTTATGCAAATGCATGTATATATTTATTATTGGAAATCACTTAAAATCACAAAACACTGACACATATTGTCCAGAAACCCTCACAGGTACTGCATTTAGCATCAAAAATATGCTCAAATCATAACATGCTGCAGCCCAACAGGCAATAACAGCTGTCAGTGTGTCAGTGTGCTGACTTGACTATGACTTGCCCCAAACTGCATGTGATCATCATAAAGTGGGAATGTTTGTAAAGGGGAGACTCGTGGGTACCCATACAACTCATTTTCATTCACATATATTGAGGTCAGAGGTCAAGGGAACCCTTTGAAAATGGCCATGATAGTTCTTCCTTGCCAAAATGTAGCGTAAGTTTGGAGCATTATTTAGCCTCCTTTGCCACAAGCTAGTATGACATGGCTGGTACCAATGGATTCCTTAGGTTTTTTTAATTTCATTTGATACAGCATCTTCACTATAGCTTTAAACTGAGCCTGCTACAGCCTGAAGTTTGCGTTAATGCGTTAAAGAAATTAGCGCCATGTTATTATCGAGTTAACTTTGACAGCCCTAATATTTTGGCCATGTATTGTATGTGTTTTTTTCTGTGGACTTATTCACTTTAGTAATATATTGTCAGACAAAAACAGTACAGCTTGTACCCTCATTGGCCAAGCGTGTGATTTACAAGTGTGTTTACGCAATATTGTGACTGTGTTTATTTTCATGAAATGTGTGCTCACGCAGTCTAGACAGCAGTCCAAAAAACACATGAACTGTGTTGGGTAAATGATACACAGGCAACTTTCCGTAACTCTTCTGAATTACGGCCATGTGTGCTGACACACGCACAAACACACAAACACACACACACATACGCACGACTGCATTCACAGACAATTTGCAATACAATGACAAATCCACTTGACCAAAAGTGACATCAAACCACCATTAAACAGAGACACACGAAAGACAATGAAATGCACATCGTCTGTTTTGCAGCAATTCCGACGGCTCATCGTGGGGGGATGCGGGAAGAATAAAAGTTTTGAAGCACTGATTGGAAGAACATGTAGAAGCGAGCGGAGAGGATCTGTTGTGAAGACACACAAACATGCAGCAAGGCACAATATTAGACCAAAGAAACGGGATAAACTAAGTGAAAGACAGCATTATTTCCTCTTTTATACAGAAAGGGGGGGATTATGAGGGGCAAGTAAACAAGCAAAAGTACAACATGGCAGGTGACTGTAAGTTAGCTCTGCAGCTTCAACTGTATAAAAGTTGTCTTTGAGTTTTCAAATATCGCCCCTTTCTTTCATTAGTATTTTTTACACATCAACCCAAGCCGATCACTGCTGAGAACATCCCCCCGCCTTCTCTCGGCGGACTTTCCAGCCCACTGGGTTTCATTAGGAAGAGCTGATCCACCCAAAACAAATACTGCCCACAGCCGCTACTACCAGCATCGGTCAGCAAGAGAAATAAATGATCTCTTTCCTGTTGGGAGGGCCCTTCCGCAACAGCGATCTGGCAGGTCGAGTGTAGAGGAAACATGTGAGGTGAATGGAGAATTATGATGATATAACAGATGAAATGATATTCACTTCCCTCCCTACACCGTCTCTCTGGGTTTTTCTTTTGTTTTTCACGTCCCATGCAGGCCTCTGTCACTTTCCCATGCTGAATTATTTCAAGTGCTTCCTTACTGCTTCCTCTCCCTCTGTATCTCTCCCATCCCTCTTTTCCCTTGCGTGAGAAATTTTGGGCAAAATGCCTGCATGGAGACATCTTTCACTTTTCACCAATTGCACTGTAAAAAAAAAGGCATGTAATACAGTTGAGGAGTTATTACTAATAACTTATAAGGATAATAATCAAAAAGAGAAGTTTAGGTTGATGGTTATATCTGTAATTCAGATTATCAGCTTTTTCACAACAACAGGCAACTCAATACGCCATGGCAGCCGTATTGAGGGGATTAGTGGAGCTAAGTACCCAACAAAAACTGATTGAATATGGGCCCAGGTCTTTCTCATAATTCTGTAACCTTTCTTATGCTGATAGCCGGCTTCAGTGTATTAATTGGACAAATATTCATGCACTCACTCACAAACATTAAGCAGTGGTTGCTGGGTTGTTTTATCTTATTTTATTCATTTATGTGACGCAGACGGTGCTCATCGATCAACAGAAGAAAAAAACAAACTGTAAACTGTGAATCATGAGTTCTTTGACCCTTAAAATAGTGTCCCTAAAATATGTTTAGAGCCATGTACAGTACATCACCTTGTGATCAACCAACAGATCTTTTTTGCTGACGTGAATCATCAGCTTCTCATTTGTGATTTATCTGTTTTGGACATATGACCATGACGTATGGTCATATGAGCATGATTCCCAAGACCAAGACCAAGCTCACTTGTTATTTAAAACCTAGTATTTATATGTCCGTCTCGATTAAACTTAAAGGACGCTTTCACACTGGCCTTGTTTAGTCCGGTTGAACCATGGACTGTATACGTAAGAAGTGGACGTAGTCACCGTGACGTCACCCATTGGTTTGTGGACTGCCGTTTTGAAACTTCGTATGTAAAATTTGCTTCAAAGTGCGGTGCTCTTCGTGGATGCTTGGTGTGAGCCGCCCTCAGTCTTCATCCCCTGATATGGAAGTTGATCATCCCGTTTCTAAAGGCTTTCTTTTGTGTTCAGAGCATAGATTTACCTTTCACTTCTTAGTATCTGACAGCTGATTATTTGAAGCATCCTCAAACATTTGAAATATACAATAGGAAACATGTAATCCAATGTAATGCTAATATGCTCATGCAGTTAATTAGAAGCTAATGCTCATTTCTATGTGTTGATGACCCCACATATAGTACACGCAACAACAATGTAACACATAATTTTAATATGTGGAAGTGAAGAAAGATATTTTTCTCTAGAAATTTGAAGTCAGCCAGTGACTCATCTAGAGACCTACACCCATTGGACTCATCAGAGACTAAAGCTGTGACACATAACCAAGCTGAGATCCATATGTGATGGGACCTGTTACCAATCTGTTTCTTATGAGTGCGCTGTTTGAATGCTTGTGAACATTGTGTATTAGGACAGTCTGTCTGTGTTTTAGTGTTTGTTCTGCGGGTGGATGTAGCTTAGTGGTGATACTCAACTGTCTCTTTTGCTGCCTTCTAATAGAACCTGGGGGTTCAACAAAATGCCCAACTCGACAGCAGAAATAAACAAGTTTACAGCCTGGAACAAAGAAAAGAAATACTGGTTTTGGTCTCATGACTTGTTGAAAAAATAAGAAAGGTCCAAGGGAAGCAATTACAGCAAGCTCAATGTACTTTCAATGAAAATGTACACAGCAACAAGCAACATGTACAGAAGACTGTGATAACATGTGATGAATAATTTAGATGAAAACACCATAAAATAAGAGAAGAAACAAAAACTGGAAAAGCCACCAAAAAGACTCCAAAATAATACGTGGACTCTTGTTTTGTAGAAACTCAGAGGTCTGCGTATTGTATTTGTTTACTAGTGGATCTTGACCACTCCAATATGCAGGCGCACGTCAAATCGCAAACGTGATATCCATGTTTCTATATCTGTCTATGGTAATAACGACCAAATTGACCCCAAGTTCTCAGTCAGAACATTCAGCAATTTTATTTGCGAACGTTTCAATTAACTTGTGCTTTTATAATCTGCACCATCATTATTAAATTCACTACCTCCTTCTTCTTCTCCTTTGGTTTTACCGGCAGACTACCGACGTTAAAGGTGCATGCCGCCACCTACTGTACCGGAGTGTGTAACATCATGACTTTATAAAGAAAACTGGATGTTAAACCTGTTTAAATAAAACCCTTTGAACCTGTAGTTGTTTGTCCCCTGTCTCTAACAGACAAGTTTGCAAAATCTAACGTTAGAGGGCTTACAATTATTTCAGAAAATAATAATAATAATAATAGGCCTAATAATTCACAATAGTTATAATTATTTTTTAAGGGTGCTGAGATGAAATTTAGGTGTGCTTGAGCACTCCTACTACTAACCCTAATCCTACCTCAACTTTATGCAAATGAGGAGCGGCTAACGTGACGCCCCTTCTCTCGAATCGCACTGCCACTCTACCAGAATGCTGCCTTCCAATGGGGTCATGTTTAAAACAAAGCGCTCAAAAGCGTGGCGCTACTAAACCTGAGGAACGTATCCCTATTTTTTCCCTGATGATGCTACACTGCAAACAACACAAAGCAGCAGGAGGAGAGGTAGTAACATTACTTGTTAGCAGCCGATGGGCAGCACAGTCCTGATTGGCTAAATAATCAAGCTACTAATGTTAACGGAGGTGCCATTGAGTTATTATCATGAGGCGTTCAAACACTGCTCAGAAAAAATTACTATTGGGTGAAGGTAAATTACAATGATGTGTTCAAATGTAATCTCGTAAGTTTTTGGCAAGAAACTTGAATAAATCCAGTTGTTTGTAGGAGATGTTTTCACAGCAATATAAAATAGATAATAGAGAGATAATTATGACCTGTTTAACACAATAAGCAGGTTGCCAAGATTTTTTTTAATCAAAGCAAATATTTAAATATTCATAATTATTTTAATTGTGTGTTTTTATGCAAATAACCACTACAGATGACAATAACAAAGTACAGTACCCTCTCTGCCTCGAAAAATAGGGCTCCCCTGGAAGCCACGGTGTAATTTGAACACTGTAATTTACCATGCATAAAATGTTTTTGTGTAAAATATATTTAACATTGAATGACATCAGATCTAAAATATTATTCCTTCATTTAGCGCAGGGATTTCAAAAATGGCAGATAAAATTTCTGAGTTGCAGACAAAAAAAATAGACTTGTCTGCCACAGTGGCAGACAGTGAAAAAAGTTCATTTCAGGCCCTGCTTATAAGAAAGCATGTTAATGAACTGTTTGCACAAATGATCTATTGCAATGTGTGCAGCATAGTTCCTCTGATCTCTTGTACCAAAATCATTTGAGAAAATAAAATCAAAAGGCAAACATAATTAAAGGCAAACTCAAAAGCCATAAATTATAGAAAAATGAAAGCCAAATTATAACAATTGAATTCTACGAAATTGAAGGCAGCGTGAGAACTCCCTCCTCTCTCATCTCCTGCCTCGTCTCTCCTCCCCTCTCGAGGGGGCTTTGTTCTGGCTGCAGAAGCACAACCTTAGAGGTTAGGAAGTAGATTAACAGCGACAGTGGGGAAATCACAGGGCGGCAACGTGCACAGATCGTGTTCTGCTGACTGATGAGCCCCTGCTTTCCTGCAGCTCCACCAGTCTCTACGGGTAGTTAAAAACGTGTGCAACATGCAGCCTTCCACGTCTGTACAGTATAAAATCTTTTTTATTGTAATGTCTCTTTTGTGTTATTCTCTACCAGTACCTTCCTTTTTTATTCTCCTGCTTAATCTTTCTTCCTTCCTTCAGATCTGCACTTTAAGTATCTGGATTTCTTTCTTTCCGTCTTTCTCTGAGATCAAAACATCTCTTGACTTTCACTTAGCACCATGTAGGGTGAGTGTTTGAGCAGATGTCTTTCTGCGTGCGTGCATGTGTGTGTGTGTGTGTGTGTGTGTGTGTGATGGTTTTGCCAGCTGAGCACAGAGCACTCCTGTCCTGCCAGCTTGAGAAATGAGAGGAAGCATTTTACAAGTCTTGTGGTTGTACTTCCATAACCTGACTCATGCTGTACATCTCAGGCTCTAACTGAATGCAGCGATTGTACAGCATAAAGAAAAAAAAAAAACATCTTACCCTCAAAACACGATTCATCATCCCGTTCATGATGTGTGGCAACGGAGGAACCAATGATGTGCAGTATGGTCTGGTGTGACCAGTAGCTTATAATGGCTAATGTACCAGGGCAGTTAAAGATAGGGTCGACGATGTTGGAAAGCTAGCATAATTTGAATGTAGCATCGCCTCAGGAGCTCCGTCAATCAGACATCTGATTGGTTCTTTCCAAGCCCACCGCGAGGCAGTGATTGGTTGACGTTTTTACAGGATTACAGCAGCTACAGATGACGGCTCTTTTCCGGCCCTTTTTCAGAGCTCATAAATAATGGATCGCTGTCGGGGTGTAAAGACCATTTCAACCAATATAACAAATAGTGTATACTGGAGAACATCATCAACCCTGCCTTTAAGCATAATGATTGTGCATTTTGCGATAAAAGCAACACATTTGGCACAGATGTAGGTTCATATGTTATGAAAAGACGTTGCAAAGCTTTCAAAATGGCCTCCAAATAGGCCATATATTAATATATTAATAGGCTTAATATTCCTAAATGTTGCAGAAGACTGATTTTTAGGACTCTTGATGATTTCCAACGTGTGTTCAAGCTGATTAGATCAGATGTCAGAAGATCACAGACATGTTTATCCCTCTTTATTTTTTAAGGCTTTTAAAAGCTTTTTAACCTGAGAAAAACGTGAAACCCAAATAAAGGGCGCATGGCCACTCAAGGGTCAAACTTCACCCCCTTGCCTTCATGACAGAATGGCAACCAATACAACTTTAAAATAGCAAGCTTTTCATCTTTCCATCGATGCATTTCTCTTTTTATTAGCTGTACAACTGCCAGAGATATCGCTGGATAAAGTTCAGGATTGCCAGTTGGATTGCCAAATTGCCATTGTCTAATATGCCAGGATCTCTACAAAAGTCAGTTTTGGTCATATTTAAAATAAAAATAAAAAACTTTTGGCAACGAAGTTTATTCATTCAACACTTTGACATGCCGCATTACACTGTATAAAGCACAGGTGTTCTGTAAATAATAAAATGAACGATGGTTGGATTCCATTTAACTGCTTCAGTTTCAGGGTCCTGGTGGGAAACTTGATTAGAACAGAACATTGTTTATATTATTAATAACACCTGTGCTACTGTGCTACCTACCTGCCCTACTATAACAAGTCCAAATGTCTGCTGTGAAATATAAGTATTGATTATCACGCCTCCTGTTTAAGATGTCTTGGTTACTAAGTGACAGCCTAAAATCCACTCAGGTAAAAAAGAGACATCGTCTGATCTAACCAGCTACCACATTTAACACCCTTCACACATTCACGCACTTTGAGAAGCAACGTCACACTAACAGTCTGACTGCACGGAGGCTTCTCTTTTACTTGGGTGGTAAATTTATTGCACACACACACACATACAGTACACATAGCAGTACTTGTACAGTATTTAGTTCTCCATAATGTCCATCAGCTGTCTTTTTGTGTGAACCAGAGGCAGCTGGTATAACTAGAGCTATAGGACCAGGCTGGTCACACATGTTTTTAGGGTCTGTTTGTGTCAGTCTACATGTAAAAACAGTATATGCAAGCATGTTCATTTGTCAACACATTTGTGTGTGCATGCAAACTATATCATGTTCTCTCCGTTGCATGAATCATGTCGTGTTTCCCCTCCCATCAAGGACTCACAGTCTGAGGACTCCAAACAGCAGAGGTGAAAGGCCAAACCTCTAAAAGCAAAGCTGAGCCGTGACATCTGATGTCTGAGGTACACCACAGATGCACATTCACACAGCCGCTTCAGCCTGGGAGTAGGAGGAGGAGGAGGAGGAGGAGGAAGTGGAAGTAACGGGGAGTCAAACAGCACACAAGGGCCAAACCGAGTCAGGGAGGGTTACAGTAAAAGGTGCCAGAAAGAGAGGAGGAGTCCAGGCTCAGGATGAGTGTAGCAACACCGACTCTCATTTATCAAACTTGCACAAGACCAAATGTGCTCGTACAGTAATCGCATGATCATTTCCCCCAACAGTGTCAGCGTTCATTAATATCGTCCCGGTTGTCCTGAAGATCAAACTGACATCTGGTCAGAGACCGCGTAGACACATTCCAACCGTCTTAATAATCTTGGACTGGAGATTACATAATAAAAGCAACAGTAATAACCACCATCTGAATCATCATATTCATTAGCATTTCACACATGGTGCCCAGACGCAGAACACTTGTACATGTACTCTCATTTTAAAGTGCTATACAGTATTGTGCAGGGGAGATTAACATTATTACACAGTTTTAAAGATTGACAAATCATAACGTGATTTTTTTTTCTTCTTATCACAGATAAAATATTACTTTGTTTATATTCTTATTTCACGTTTTTGTAATTCAATTAGGGCTGTCAAAGTTAACGCGATAATAACACGTTAACGTAAATTCGATTTAACAACACTTTCTTTAACGCATTAACACAACATACGATTTTGAATGTTGTCGTGGGTTCAGTTTTAAAACTGGAGTGAAGAAACTGGTGTCATATGAAACTAGAATAGACCTAAGGAATTCATTGGTACCAACCATGTCATACTAGCTTATCGCGAAGGAGGTTAAATAACGCTCCAATCTTGCGCTACATTTTGGTGAGGAAAAACTGCCATGACCATTTTCAAAGGGGTCCCTTGACCTCTGACCTCAAGATATGTCAATGAAAATGGATTCTACGGGTACCCACGATTCTCCCCTTTACAGACACGCCCACTTTATGATAATCACATGCTGTTGGGGCAAGACAAACACTTACTTTGGAATCAATGTTATGAATAAAAATAGCATACTTATAGTAATATCACATATGGTGAAGTTCATTAACCACACAGATCTTTTGCTATTATATGTTTGTTTCATTCTGTATTGTATACACAGTAGAGAAGGAACATGTTGCGAGTGTGGACGAGTTGGAGTGTGTATAATATGTCCCCGCAAGGAAATTAACATCATTGGTCATTTCTGTAAATGCCTAAAATGACTCACAAGGGCCGTTAGTGATGGTGCAAATGATGACTCTTGTACAAAAGAAAGGCCCTGAAGCTCATGTGGGTGGTTTTGGAAGAGGATGAAGTAGTTTGGATGACTTGTTGCAACATGTTAGTCATTTTAATCAGGCTTTTCTCATTCAATGATCATACCAACGAAAAGTAGTGAACTGTAAATCGTGACCCAGGAGACGGGACGTACAGGGCTGCCTCTAAGGAAGCCAGGTGACGTAGTATAAAGAACGTCAAAGTCCGCGCAGAATGGAGTTTGGTTGTGGATGGAGTCGCTAGTCAGTGAAGTTAACGTCAACCACGATCGTTTCCTAACATGAACTAATTGGTTGTGTCGCCTAAACCTAACTTCCTGTAAAAAACTAAACTTTATTTTGAAAGGACACTATGCATTTAACATGTCCCTGACATGTCCAAATGTAACGCAAGAGGGGTTCCCCGTGCGTCGGTCTCTGATGCCGAGGAGCACTGACCAAAGCGGTGGTATTTGACGAGTTGTGAGTGAGAGTGTGTCGATAGCAGCATAGTTGTTCGCTGTTATATTAATGTTCTGAATGTCATATAGAGAACCTTTAACACTCATTATAATTGTTACAACAGTTTCTCAATTCAGATACAGAAAGATTCCTGCAGTTCGCAGGGCTTAAACCTGACCTCCTGTCTAGGTTTTGATGAACGAGGGCCTCCTTTTCTTTCCTCAGTCGTCTTCTCTCCCTCTTTACCCTCACCTTCACCCTCCAATCCGCCTCTTTCTTGTGAATGAGCAAAAACTGTTTAGACAAGCATGCAGTTTCGCAGCAATTTCAATCCATTAAACTTAATGATAATAGCCCTTCATGTTGCATCCAAACTCCAGCTCCTCTCACTCCCTATTTGTTATGAGTGATGTAGCGTTTGGCACTAAATGCTCTAATCTGTCTCTCTATCCAAAAAGGCCCTGCCCCTCCTCGCAGCCTTTCCCAACAACGCCTCGCGCTGTGTTGCTGACGTCTGTCTTTCCTGCGTCCGTGCCAGGAAAACCCAGATTGTGTTGTGATGAAGTAGAAGAGGAAATGCAGGAAGAGCCGAGAAGAGATTATGTGGAAAGGTTTTTTCTCACTAGCAGGCGCCCTCTTTATTGTAATTAAGTTTAACAATAATGGAGATAAAGATAATTCTATTTGTATTAGAAGTATTTGTTTTTACTGTAAAACATGATTCACTCATTGGGTCATCATTTCCTTTGGCCATTTCCTGTGTTTTTTCACTGAAGAACACAACACACACACACACACACACAAACACACACACACACTTGTTGTAGTGTGTTCTAATGGGATTTATTGAAAACACTTCTTATGACCTTTGTACGCAAGTGTGACCTGTAAATTGCTTTGTGGGTTGTTAATACACTGTGCGACAATGCCGATGTGTGTGTGTGTGTGCGAGAGAGAGCGAGTCGATGGTATGTGCAGCGCAGTACTCGGAGGCACATTCCATTCTTGCGAAGGCCGGGCGACTCCTTCAAGAACAAACGCTCGCCTTCTCCGCTGACACACATAAATGCAAATGCATGCATAAAGCGCACACACGCGCACACACACTCCACATGCTCCTCCGCCCACTCTTATCAGCTGTTATTTGTTCCCATACACCCATTACTCCTGGCCTCCCACATATGTTACAGAGATAAGGACAGCCTGACACAAGCTGCTGTTAATCATTAGGGACTAATATCTGACCGGACCGGTCGCAGGACGACAACACAGGGTCACAAGGCTGAAGAATTGTGAGGAAAATGCAATGAAATTGAAGTGCTACATTTGCATTTTTTTTTTTTTTAACCCTCTGAGACCCGTCCGATTCTACTATCTTTCAGAGGCTGTAGTAGGTTAAGTTTTAGGGCTCGGGTGAGGGTAGCTAGAGCGTCATACTAGCTTGTCGGGAAGTAGGTTAAATAATGCTCCAAAGTTGGGCTAAATTTTGACGAGGAAAAACTGTCATGGTCATTTCCAAAGGGGTCCCTTGACCTCTGACCTCAGGATATGTGAATGAAAATGGGTTCTATGGTACCCACGAGTCTCCCCTTTACATACATGCCCACTTTATGATAATCACATGCAGTTTTTTTGAATGCAGTATAAATGTGTTATTTTCGCCTATTCTAAAATGATGTATTTGAATATTTCTGCATACTGGGGTCCCTAAACAGTCTTGAATTACATACATTGGGTATCACTGTAAAGCTGAGGCTCTTGTGAATCCAATGAGCTCAACTGTATTCATGCGTGATGATGTTTGTCCCCATAGGAGCCATTTCATTGCAGTGAGACCATTTTTTGAAATTTGACCTCACTGTATAAAATGACCTGTGGTGACCTCTAGGATAATCACAGCCTCATGAAACTTTACAGCCACAAACTAAAGACCTAGAGCATTCAGAAGATGGCTAGATTAACAATACAGGGTTTTCTGAGCAGTTTACACAACAGAAGTGCTCGCCATCCAATTTTTCATCAATTCTCCTGTGTTAAAAAATGGTTAAATTTTGCACCAAATCTGTGTAACAAATGGTATCGACCCAAAAGTTGCTGCAACAATTTATGAAACATATTAGAGCATGGGGATGACCATCATATACTTCTGTCATAATGTTCTAAACCCTTATACACTTTTACAATTTATTTTAAATAAATAATTAATTCTTGTTTATTTCTAATTAATGACTAGAACAACTTGTCACACAGTGCTGAGCTGCATCTCAAATTAATCTTCAGGTTTCCAGCTTTCAGATGATGTACACCACTTCTATGTGACATCTACTGTTGACCAACTATCTCCCCCTAAAGACCCCCTGTACCCCCCTAAAAAAGACAAAATCTGGTCTACTGTGGATCTCAGAGGGTTAAAGACATCCTGCTGGCTCATTTGACCCTCCAGGGAAACCTCAGTGTCCTGGGCTCAAATCCAGAGTCCACTTCTGCATATCAGTCTCTCTTTCCTGTCTCTCTCTACTGTAAACTGATAACAAGAAAAAGCTGTGTCTCAACCCGTGTCATATGAGTTCCTTAAAAAAGTTTCTGAAGCATCTAGAGTGCTGATCTGTTACTTACAGGTCAGGTTACAGGCTTAGTGAAGTTGGCAGTAATGGGAGAAATTCAGGATATACAGTATAGTATTTCAGGAAGGATGTTGTGTTGTGACACTCACATCAGAAGCTGGATCACAGAAGTGACAGGTCCCATTACACAGGTCATTTTATACAGTGAGGCCTTGATACTCACAGTGTGACATTGTAAAGAAAGCTTGTCAAATAATGTGTGGCATTAAAACTGGTTTATTTCAACTTAGTTTTTGTTTATATACGGTAGCTAAGGCGTCAGTTCTATCGGTTATTATAACACTGTACATGCTGAATAATCAGTGAGATCTCGGAATGCGATGACGACGTTGCTAAAAATGGGTTTTACGAGGGAAGAAACACAAGCTGTCACAAGATCAGACAAGCCGTAAACAATTTAGCCAAACACATTTACGAGAGAAACCTGAGGTGAACATTAAAATGATTACCCTTACTGTCTGTTGTAAACTAAACTAAATCAAAGTTTAAAGACATTCTTTCTGGTTCAACTTTGATTTGTTGTACTTGCGGTAGTTGTGCGCACTCACAGTTTTCCCTTTCAATGAGGGATTTTATATATTTTTGAGGTTTTGGCCCCCATTTCTATCAGTTATGGTTGTTGTTCTCAAGAAACTCACTGCTGAGATCCGATTAGACAAAATAAGCAACGCTTACGAGTACGCATTTTAGCGTTTTCGAGTGTCATTTGTACGCCACTTTTCGCTTGTCATTTGTTACGCCACGCACATGTCTACAGTTAGGTTTAGGCAATAAAACCACTAACTTAGGTTTAGACAATAAAAATCACTTAGTTAGGGTAAGAGAACACGTCATGATTGGGCTTAAAGTAAGTAAGTAAACAAAGTAAAAGACTTACAGAAACAAATACGGAAAACACGTGACAAACGTCACATACGTACACGGGTCTCCTGGTTAAAAGCCCGGTGTTTGTTGGACCCACCCACCATCAGTGGTCTTTCTTGATTTTACCGTAGCATTTATACACGGATGCGTTAACATTGCAGTCAGTACAGGATACATGGCGTACAAATACACATGGAAATGAGGAAAGGCGTACTTATTGCAGGCTAAACGCCTTGCACATTATCGTGGCATTTATACACCTCTTTGCGAATGTGCTGAAATAAGATAAGATAAGATACGCCTTCAACGATCCCAGAGGGGAAATTCAGGTGTTGCTGCAGCACAAGGACAGAAATAAGATAAAAGAAAAATTAAATAGAAATAATTTAGACGTCTGTAAAATAAAATTAAGAACAGAAATAAAAATTGTAATTATACAAGAGCAATTTGAGCACTCAGATAATCAGTTTAGCGACATTATCTAAAGCACTTTATCAGCAGGTAAAGCTGAAAGATGAGCACACTTAAAGTAACCCTAATAATTCTTCTTTGCACAGGGAAACTGCACAACTACAGTTAAGTACAGCAGGTCAAAGTTGAACCAGGAAATGGGTCTGTAAACTATGATTTACAACAGACAGTTTAGGTAATAGTTTTACTGTGTCTACATTTTCTTTTCCACATAATGTTGTGGGTTTGTTTAAAATCTGTGTGATTTGTTTGTTGCCCGTCAACTTCTTTGCGACGTTGCTATGTTCCTACATCTCAGCAATTAAGTTGGAGGGAACGTTATTATTATAGAAAGGAATGAAAGCTTCAACTTTAAAAAGTTATAATTAACCAGAGTTATCCTTTAAGATTTTCTGGTTGATGGTGTGTGTCTAAGAAAACACAAAAACACTTCCTGACACATACACATCAGTTCCTGTTATCCGGTAACTGTTAGCTCGCTCTGATCCTAAAGAGATCCCATCAAAAACTACAGAGGAAGACACAATGATCCCTGGATTACTTTAGTGGGTTTCTGTAGGGACAGCTGCTGGATACAGTTAGCAGACTTTTCCCAACTATGGCACAGACAGGCATCTCAAAGAGAATTTAAATATACGTTGACTTAACATCAGTCTGCATTCTTCACTCCCTCTAAATACCGCTCATTTTATTTCTTCACTTCTCGTTTTCTGATCCAAATAAGATGTAAATAATGTTTTTAGTATCAAGAAACTGCACTGCAACTTTTTTTTTTTTAAATAATTTAGAAATATGCCCCATCCCTTCTCCTGTCTTCTCACCTTTTTTCTTCTTCAGAGTTTCTCCTGTTTCTTGGCTCCAGGTCTTGCCCTTCCCGCCAGCCACATTCCATAGGGCATACTGAGCCTTTCCCCCTGAATATGATGGTTGCTGTTGAGAAAAACACTCTCTTCCCTGGAAAAACACTGCCAGCATGTGGGGTCAGAGTATGAAGTGGAATTCAATATTGTTTGTCTCAGGTTGAAAAGATAGCAAAAGCGTCAGGGATTATGCTTGAAAGCCAAAAGTTTCCATAAGTTTCATAATGACATTTCATATCAGCCCCATATCACGCTTGCAGAAATGCGCCATGGCACGTGGTTAACAACTGCTTAGGCTTAGGCAACAAAACTACTTGGTTAAGGTTAGAAAAAACAGCATGGATTGTGTTAAAATAATAACATAACATAATGTAACAACCGTAACCGTTGTTGTTCGTCTTTCGACTGCTCCCGTTTGAGGTTGCCACAGCAGATCATTGATCCGCACATTGGTTTGGCATATGCTGCATCCTTTTTGACGCAAGTTAGGGTTAGGAAATGGTCGTGGTTGACGTTAACTTCACTAACTAGCGACTCACATGACTCACGGGACTGATGATACCAACGATTCACGTGACTAAAGACTGATGTGACAGAATAAGTCAACTTAACTTTTAGTTTCACATGGTACATGGACACCGGTCCCCTTGTTGAAAGTTTTGTTTTTGTTTGACCCGTCCACCATGAACGGACTCTCACGCTATTAATACTACATCACTTGCTTAGACCGTCGAATAACGTCGAGGGTGGGTTTACATTGGAGTTAGTTGAAAGCCCGATATGTCACATACTGTCGCTAAAGGTTGCCTCCGTGCGTCAGTTTCTGTTGCTGAGGGGCGCTGACCAAATGGCGGTATTTGACAAGTTGGGAGTGAGAACGGGTTGCCTGAACCGTAACAGCGTAAGTACCGTGAATAAATAAAGACCGCCCATAGCCTACTTTCTTATGTAAAACATTACGTAACAACTGTAACAATGTTACGTAACAAGTCAGTGTTCAATTTTGGTTTCACACGGACATGAACAGCGGCCTCCTCCCATCCACCACCCCTCCCACTCGCCCTTAGTGGACTTTCTCGCTTGTTTTACTCGTTATTATACCATGTAACTTTCAATAACGGTCGATCGATGTACTACGTCATTTGCTCTGATCAAATGCAAAAATGCACGTATCCGTGGTTTGCAGAAACAATGTTTCCTGCCGACTGGGCTGGCCTCACATAACTTCATTGAAGTGCGTATACGCAGACTGACAGACAGACATGGAAACTCAGATATGACGTCCTTTACCTCTGATCTGTTCAGGGTTATCATGCTCACACTTCTAGTATCAGTATGTATTTGCTTCTCTGGACTTCATCCACCTCCCAGCAGGACAATGGTGTTGTGTAGCAGGGACAGGGTGGTCTCTGTGATAGCGCTGACCCCGATACACTCCGCATTTCCACTTCCTCTGCTGCTTCCAGACGATGCATCACTCCTACCTTGTGACAGTAACACTGTCAGCTCCGTATACAGTAGTAGCTTTTTCCCTGCCTCTATTTGGATGCCTGTTTGTCTGGATGTGTTCCGTCAGATAATTTAAGTGTGCAGATGCAGCTACTGAAGCAGAAGGACTTCAGTCCCAGGATCAGACTATACAACCTTTATGTCTTCCAGGATGGTCACTTTGTCAGATTAGATGAATGTGATCACGACTTGGCCAGGCGACTTAGACTCAGACTATACATCAAACCATGACTGATAGTTTGCGGTCTTTCCAACCCTATCAGCAGACAAGAACCTAAATTTTGGACGATTTGGCAAACAACATGTTTGATGTGCACATACGCACGGGGAGGTTCTGTGGTTATTTTACTAAGTGCAACCAGCGGATCTGCCGTGCCAGAGCGTAATCGTGACTTGACAGCGCGCAACATTACTCTAATTAGAGACAGCAGCGGGGCACGTTGCATTGGCTCTCTGTATATATACTTATCACATGCGCATTAATTGAGTGGTACAGAACATGATGAACATCTATGTAAGTATAATATTGTTATTGTGATTTTAATTGTGTTGAAAACCGGGACAATTTGGTAGAGATCGTTGAAAACCGTGACATTTGGGTGTTTTACAGATATTTGTCGGGACTCGGGATACCCAGTCAAGACTGCCATAAGGTTTCATTGGATATGCATGGTCCTCAGAGGATGATTCATGTTATGGTGACGCCCCTGACCTTTTTTCTGGCACTGCCATCTGGCCAAATCTTAAAACTTGCACACATGAAATATCCAAATCTAAGCAGCAGAGTGCAATGAAGTTTACTGAGCACATTCATGCTCTCCACAGAGTGAACCCTTTCCATTATGGACACTTACTCTAGCACCGTCCTCAGCACAAAATGTCAACTACTGTACAGTATGTACATAATAGAGTGCTACAGGGATGACGTATGTTTTGTAGGACAACCAGGAAATTAGCATTGCCCTGAGTTCCCTCAACAAAAAGCCAATGGGATTTTTCCATCGGGTTTTGGATTATTGCAGAAAATAAGCTCATAAACTCATAAAGATATGAAAAATAAACTTTTTGAATTTTGAATCATGAATGCAAGCGCCAGAAGTAAATATCTAATGTTGACGCTAACAAACTACACTATGGTCGCATGAGCGTGGGTTTACATAACGAGGCTGTAGAGACGGACGAGTTGCCTTGATGACGTTTAGTAGTCTTGTTTAGCCACTTGTTAGCAACCGCCTTTTTTAAGATGCGTAAAGGCTTCAAAAAAATTCACAAGTGGGGTATATATTGATGTATTTTATGTCCTAGAACGAAACATTAAAATCTCTTCAGCTTGTGTTAACCACAGACCTTATTTTAGGCATGTAAACTGAAACCCATTGACTTCCAAACGAGGGAACCGGAAGTGCTAAAATGCTAACTCATTTCCAGGTTTTAGGACTCATATCTGTAGCACTCTATATATCTCATGATCTTATAAACATATGGGCATGAGCTTCGCTGACCACATTCATGCTCCCAAGGGGATAAATCCTTTGGATTTGAATGACTTCACGACCAGGAATGCTGAAAATGGAATTGAACAATCCCCTCTATGTTGAATTGCATTTCTCGTGGAGCGTTTACGGGGAGAGTCATTTGACTGAACAATGCTCCGTCCTCAGCGCTGCTAGGTGGAGGATACCACTGGGTGGGCGAAAGAATTAGGGCCGGGGTGGAGGCCGGGTACTTCCCAAAGCATTAAGAACTGCTGAGTGAGGATATGATGAAAGGGTCTTGAGTTACTACTGGGGCCAATGGGAAATGAATGACCTCTATATTCTTGTGGAGAAAACAGCGCTGTGAACAATGGACAAGAGAAGCAAAACATGGAGGGGGGGGGACAGAAAAGCGAGCAGTGATGGCAAATGTCAAGTGAAAGTAATAAGAGTCCATTGTTGGAAGTAATGAGCTTCTATTGTTGTGCTCTCTCAAATAAAATTACCACGTATGTTTTTTTCCAGATCGCCGTAAGGGGAAGTGAAGCAGATTGATGATGAGGTTATGATGGGAGAATCTGTATGTGGACAAGCTGCTGTCAACACTCATTTCTTTCTCTTTGCCTTGTCTTCTGGTTGTTTAATGAACATTTCAGCCTGGAGCCACATGCTGCAACATTAGCTTTCCCCTCCGTCCACAAGACAACAGGTGGACAGGCACACACTGCGTGCATTTCAACACGCTGCAAGCGGCTGCTTTCAATTAGCGGTGTGAATGTGTGTGTGTGTGTGTGTGTGCATGTGTGAGAGACCGGGGTTTTCACACACGCCCATTTTCGTAACCCCATGTGTCGTACTAATCGCCTCAAGATGTGTAGATTAAAGAGTGACACAATTACGTGTGTCTATGTGAATGGAGCTGCTGTAGGAAATGCTGGTGGAAACAGAGCTGTAGAGTCTTATTACAAGATCCCTCCCTCCCCCACCCCCCCAGTTAGGATAACCACACACAGAAATGAAGTTGAGCGTGTTGACGTCTCACTGTTTGGAAACAAGGGTTTTTTTCTGTTAGTAGTTGGTTGAATTCTTTCAAAACCCTCCTGCTTCCTGACCCGTTCAGAAACTGCTCTCTATGACTAAATGGCATGTATGGACTTGTCTGGAAGAGGGGAACAGTGAGTAAGAGACAGAAAGAAAGCAATATGTATCAATATTTGGGGGGATTCAGCAACAAAACAAGCCAATATTAGATATATTGAAATATCACTGGATGCTTCCTCTCAACTGCACAAACTGGCGAAATTGACACTTACGTCCACACAGGGAACGTCAGCAGCATATGGCGGCTGCGGAACATTTTGTTTTTTATTTCGCCGTCCGTGTTAACAGGTTAGAGGCAGCGCGGTTCACGCGTGGCTCGACTGCGTGTCAGCTGCATCTCGTCTAGGGATTCGAGGTCTTGTCTATTTTTACCATGAGCTGGAAAATAGGGAAGGGAAATAACTCTGGATTCAGTTATTAGTGCATTTTACAACTTTTAGGACCTAATGATTTAAATAAGGGCTGTTAGAGTGTTCATACTGGGAAGTTGATTCACTTCAAAATAAATGATCCGCTGGGCTAAGCCCGGGACACAAAGGGACCGTCAGCAGCGCATGGCGGCTGCGTTACCTGTTGTTTTTTATTTTGCGACTGTGTGGCTGCTGCCGTTTTTTTCTGTGGACAGAATTCCTTCAATTGTTAACACGAGGCTTTTCTTCTGAAATATGTGCAGGACAGTGTTGTAGAACATGCAGTGACTTGCATGGCTCCATGAATGAATAACGTTCGGGATTTTAATGGTGGATTATTACTATTTTTTACAAATCACCACATGTTTCTTAACCTTTCTCTGTCTAAAATAACTATAAATGACATTTATAATGAAATGAAAAGGCCATTATGAAAGGCAATCTCTATGTAGAAAGAAAGGGCTGACAGCAGCAGCAGAAACGCAGCTAGTGTGAACACCCGACGCATGAATCACGCAGCCGCAACACGCTCCTGACATTCCCTGTGTGTTCCAGGTTTTACAGACATCTCTTTCACAATGTAAGTCTATGGGGAAAAAATATTTTTTGGGCCCAATGGCATCATGTGACACAGAAGGTGTAGTACCATCGTTTGGCCACAATGAAAATTTGGTTCAAAGCCCGGCGCTCCTCCTGGATGTTTTCCTGGCACCAAGATGTCCGGGCTCTGACCTCCTCTCTGTACGCTGACTCATCGCCCTCGGTGATCAGGCCGATGACGGTCGTATCGTCAGCAAGTCTCTCCATCCTGTTCTTAATGTAATGATTTGCTTTTTAAATAAATCTTATTTTCTTGAATACCGACAGTCTTGCAAGCATCAAGCACTTTTGTTTATTGTTCCCACATGATTTAGATTCCTTCAAACCAATAATTGATTAGTTCATTGATAACGAAGACAATCGTTAGTTGCAACAGTTTTTCTATAGCATTGTAATGTGCAAACCATTTGTTGTCTTTTCTTATATTTTGAATACTTATTATTGTACTTACATCATAAACCTTGCCAATAATTCTAATCACACCATTTAGCAGAGGGGTAGACAGGATAATTGTTATATTTAACATTATTTGCTTCACTTACCGTGACCCCGACTAGGATAAGAGACTTGAAAATAGATGATCGATGGATGTTTGCTCCTTTTAAACATTTGCACGGACTGATGTGTGTGTGTGTGTGTGTGTGTGTGTGTGTGATACCATCATGAGGTTAGGTTTCTGTGTAAATTCTTTCAGTCATGTCCACAGCTGTTCTCAACATTCCACACTGGAGTCTGTTGGACTTCCAGGAGCTGGCAAACACACACACACACACACACACACACACACATAATACCACTGTGCACAAAGGTCAACTCTGTGCTTTGGCAGCCTAAGTTAAAGTAATACCACTGATACTGTGATTTACCATCAGTGTTTGTTGCTCTATCAGCCAACAGTGAAGCACACAGCGGCTTCGACCTAAATTGCATACTATGCACTTCATACCCAACACGTGTACTATCGTTCAACATAATTTTGCGTGAATAAACATTAGTATGTACCTTTTCGGACGCACTGAGCAGTAATTTAAGTCGTCACTTCCTTAGAGCCTCCTTGCCGGTTGGAGAAGCGTAACCATGGTAACCTGTACCAACCTCATCAGAATCAAAGTCTGAATTAATTGAAAATACATATTAGGCTTAGCAAAGTGTAGTCTTATACCTACAGTTCAATTTAAGTGTTATTGATGTTACAGAACTGTCCGCCATTGTCTGTTATAAACGCCGTCGTTACTGCCGCACTGCATTGTGGGATATTTATGTCACTGTGGTGCAACCAGTGTCTATACTTTATGCGGGACTACAGCTACAGCTGTGTGTTTGTATTAGCTGCTAACATACAGTGTGTAGTTTGAAAACAGAGGTCACAGAAGTCAAGTCACTGCTTGTTGAGCAGGTTGTCATGGTGATGAGTGATTACAACCAATAGGAATGTAAGTGTGTTGATAGAGAGAAAGAGAAAGAAAAAGGGGCAGATGTGACTCATTTAAAGAGTTGTGTCTGTGTGACATGTTTGTGAGTGTGTGTGTGTGTGTGTGTGTTAGTTTATGCATATGTCCGTAGGTGTAAGTGTGTGGGTTGCTGTATATTCTGCATAAAGAATAGCACAGTAGGGACTTTACAAATGAGACGCATGCACACTTCACACCACTCGCTCGCCAGATTGACACCGAAAAACACCTGGTACACGCTTTCACACACTTCTTTTAGCACGCACATACACACCTCTCTACACGCTGCTTTAGCTGTCACTCACACGTTTATTTTCCCTTCTCTCTTCAGCACCTCAGAAAAGTGTTTAGAAACTGATTCTCGCATCGTCATTGTGGTCAGAACCAAAACTGTCACACAGACAGACAGAAGGGGAAAGTGCAGTGTGACGTCTGTAGTGAATGTTTCCTGTACGCCCTAATACAGTACAGCATGTGGCCTGGAAACAAAGAGCATGAAAAAAAACTTGTGCTAATTATAATCACACTCTAATCTGTCTGATCAACTAGAGCATACGTGCATCAACAACTCCCAAGTTGCCTCTGCCTTCGTTGGGAATTCCCTTTGGCCAACGACTTCGCCTCAGTCAGCAGCTAAGAGAACAGCTTCCTGCCGTGATGTCACCCATAAAGCACTCTGACCACATGAACATGAGAGCAGACAATAGCTGGAGTGAAGAACAAGGACTCAGAAAACTGACTGGAAGTGTTTCAGCCCAGTGTTGACATTTGGAATAAATGAGTGTTCTGATAACTGTTCTGAAAGCTCTTTTGGCAAGCTCACCCAGAGCTGTTGCATAATAACCTGATAATAACCTTATATTACCTTTAGAGAATTATCTCCATGTTGAATTCCTCCCTTGGTAATTAATTTTTCAGTGAAATATAATAATTTATGAGACATCTATATCCCAGGTCCAGTTTATCAACACATGTACACATGCCTGTATAAAAACATGGATGACCTCAATCTCATCATGCCTCATGGATTGGCACAAGATCTGGGACCAACATTCATGGTTCCCAGATGATATGTCCTAATGACTTTTGGACATAACATGATACCTACTAAATATGTTAGCATGTTAGCATTGCCAGAGTGAACTTGTTAGGATGCTGATGTTAGCATTTAGCTTAAAGCATTGGTCTGCCTAAGCCTCAGAGAGCTGCTAGCATGGCTGTAGACTCGCTCTTATGCGGAGGTAACAAAACATCAGTCCGCAAGAGGGCGATATAGAGTTAATCAGAGCGTTTCCGTGACCGCAGTAGTAGACCAAAAATGGCAGCGTGATCTCATCCCTACTCGTCATATTTTGTAGCTTATAGGCAGAAGCCCCTGGCATTACTATACTGACACAGGGGGTAGCGCTTTTGTGTAGTATGTTGACGCTGAAGGTTCGTGCGTGGTTAACGTTGTAACACGTGGTCACCATCATGATGAAAAGAGTACTTTTGAAATGTAAAGTAAGGAGCACCTTGGTAGCCGAGTGGTTACAGCACAGGCCATGTAACAGCAATGTCCCTGGTTCGATTCCGACCATGGGACCTTTGTTGCACGTCATACCCCTCTGTGTCTCTCTCTCTCTCTCTCTCCTTGTCTCCAGTCTGCTATTACACTCTTCATCTGTTCAACAAAGGCAAAAAATGTATTTTCGAAATGTAACGTAAGCTACGGACGTAACGTCATGTGACTCAGTGGCGTAGTGTCACCTGACATAACGTCTCCAGTAAAAATCACTCACTTTTCTGTCCTGTGTTTGTTTGACCCATCCATCCGCCCTTAGAGGACTTCTTGCTCCTAATTTATGCTATGTCAATTGCTCTGAGCGTATCATATGTAATATAATGCGGATGGGTTTACATTGGAGTTAGTCGAAAGCCCAGTGCATCTCATACAGATGCTAAAGGGTGCCTTGCCGCGGGCCACTGCCCAAGCGACGCTATTTGACGCCCTGGGATTGAAACCAGGCTGGAGATGCAGTCTGGAGAAACGTGTACTGCTGAACTTACTGCACAGAAGGAAGAAAAAATGAAAACAAACACAATGGGATGTGTTTCTGCAGACAGTTCGCACTTTTGTAGCGTAACGATTTTCAGCTGACACGCTTCAGAATGCAACAACTTGTGCAATCGATCTCGTCTGCGTTTGTGTACTTGCGTGAACCGTGTTTCTGCCTTAGTCTTCTTATCATAATAAAGAAAGAAATTCTCTATGTTTAAAATGTGTTTCTGGACGATTCAAACATGGGAGTGGTCCGAAATCACTCCAGATTGAAAGAGAAGAAGTGACAGGAAGCATCCTGAAAGTTTCATTTTAGCTAGAAAAACAAGAAAAAGAGAATTTAGGAAATATTAAGAGAGAGAGAGAAAGAGCAAATATAATTCACAGGCCTAGATGTTAACGGGTCAAACTATGTGTTGTAATATAAAAAAAATGACTACTTGTCATGGGCCAACTATGTTAAAATGATCTACTTCACTCAAGACAACCAAGACAATCAATTTGTGATAGTTGAGAGATTGTTTATCGGCGGTGTCATCGGTTTCTGTTTTGCTCTGCTTCAAACTCGTGCTGTTTTACATTTTTTCAGAATTGTCGGTTGAACAGCACAAACAAGTGACATGTTAGCGGTCTATCAAATGCATTTTTGTGATCTACACGGTACTGAGCTTTAATTTGCGTATATTCATACATCAAACGAGCCTCAACCATGTTTACGGGTTTCAGCTGTCAGCAGGTAATTCAAGTTCATTGTGGGAAGAGAAGCAGAAACAGAAACAAGAGAAGCGCAGTTGTTTTTGTGGTCACTTTTGTAGCAGGGATGTGGCTAGGGGTTAAGAAGTTACTGAGGTTCACAAAGTTTTCTTTTGACGGAGCTTTTTTTACTGTACTTTTGCAGTAAATGCACTTTGCAAAAACTCAAGGCCACGCTCCTATTTGGGGAAAAGAAAACCGAAGATCCCACAGACTTCAATGCAATTTGACATGTGTTTGGATTGCAACTTTGACAAGTTCGTATACATTCATCTCTTGTTATACAAAAGTTTGTTTCATACACATGTCTAATAATTATTTTCCGATCTTGCCTGAACCTGAGCGTTCATGATACCTCTTCCCCCGTCCAACGACAGTGGCCGGATGTTGCTTATCCAGACATCTCTACATAGTTGATAGAATCCCGTTAGGCTAAGTGTTGTCTGTTAATAACCAATGCATAAATAGCCAACTGTTTGATCTATAGGCTGAGATTTAGTTGGAGACGGCAGCCAGTTTTTCCTTGCCAAACTTTAGCGTAAATTTGGAGCGTTATTTAGCCTCCTTCTCGACAAGCTAGTATGACATGGTTGGTACCAATGGATTCCTTAGGTTCATATGATACCTGTATCTTCCCTCTAGCTTGAAAACTGAGCCCACTACAACCTAAAAATCGCAAGTTGCGTTAACTTTGACAGCCCTACTTATTTTTAAACGTTCAATCCTATCTATCTATCTATAATATAACTCATGTCGAATGAAAAATAATTAGCTTGCAGCACTCGAGCAAATGAACTAGACCAGAGGGGACTTCATGGATGATTTTGTCCCAGAGCCAGTCCACCAAAAACATGTTGTATCTGTTTATACGTCTCCAGGGGCCAAAGAAACAAAACGGACGCCACATGAATCAAAATCGAAATATTCTTTTTAATGGCTCACTCAGCCAACATGGCAGGCAAAAAGCCTATCCCATCTGTGTCCAATTGTCCATTATTGTGAAACTCCCCTGGCAAAGAGCGCCTCACACAATGGTCCAGAGAGCTTCAGGATGTGAAGCATCACACACAGCAAGCACATGACAAACATGAACAACTTGTTCTGGTGCAGAAAGTCTCACGAGAGTTAATGAAGTCAGTTGGCAGGTGTTTAGCAGCGTATACAGTCCTGTACGGAGCTCACTGGGCCTGTTAGAGATGGACAACCGCGGGTGTCGACAGTTGGAATAAATAATAAAGAAAGTGCAGGCACACCCACACCTACACACACTGACACATCCTATCCATCATCCGATCCTCTTGGGAATCAATTTAGCACTAAAAATCTCTTAATTTGGGACTTTAATCCGGTAACACCCATGATCTCAACGTAACCCCGTCCGATCTGCGGTCGCAGTTCTGATATAATGTTGCAGCAACCCAGCCTACTCCCCTCCATCAGCAATTATCATAAATCACATTAGTCGGTAACATTTATAGGGCACAGTATTGTGTCATTTACCAATTTATGCACATTAGGAGATCCAGTGTGGTTGCATTTGGAGTTTTTGTTGGATTTTCCCCTGCTGAGTGTTTACTTTTGTGTATTTTTCGTCCTCATGGTTATTGCCATGTCAGCTGTCGGTGCTTGAGACTGGAATGTCAGATGTTTGTAGGCTTCATACTTCCTGTAATGTGGGTGTGAATTATTAGGAGGACAGAGAATTTGAACGAGACATAGTTTTGGTCATCTAACCCGCATGTTTAGAAAGGAGAGCAGAGAGCATCTCAAATACGGCACGAGCAATCAGACCGGTTTGAAACAAGAGTCTAAATCACTCTCTTCTCTTAACCATTTAAAGAATAATGCTGGTGATATTTTTCGATATTCCATGAGAATCTGGTTTATTGCCAAGTATATTTTCACATACAAGGAATTTGCTTTGGTTTATTGATGTATGGCATAACAACACAGTCCCATGGCGGTTCGTGAAATAGTCACGAAATTTAATCTATTTGATTTGTGTACATAAACGCGAAATTCCCTTTTTTTTAGTGACGCTCCACACCACTTTCAACAACGTCTTTTTCGTGCGTTTTCCTACGAATGTCCAGCAACATGCGTGATGCATGTGTCAATTTCTGCTCCAGTTCTTTCAAAATAAAACTACTTTGATAGATTTAGGAACAGATTGATTTGGTTAGGCTTAGGCAACCAACTACTTAGTTAGCTTTAGGAAACGATTGTGGCTTTAGTTTAAATAACACCGGAAAAGCAAGAAACACATATATAAAATAGAAGAAAAATACTATAAAAATATGTTCAATAAATCTGAATTAAAATGAAATATCTGTGTAGTTTTGTGCAGAAATGTGCAAAATTGTCGTGCAAAGGTTCACAGTATGAAGTATAAAGAGACATAGTACCAAAGATGTGTGTTAATGTAACGTACACTGTCTATGAGAGGGGAGAAGAGTTCATGTCAGTGGCCTTGTTGAGTCGTATGCTCAGTACTTCCTAAATACAAGCATCTTCAATAAAACCTTAGCCTACCACTGTATATAAAACACCTCATGGCACGTATACGCAAGCGTGAAACTGTTTATGGGGAAGTGTTTTAAATGGTCTTAATAGTTTTAGCGAAGATGCATGTGTTTGGCAAGCAGTGAGCACACGACAGGAGAAATGAGACCACACGAGTTGTGTGAGAGTTTGTAAAATTATGTTTTGATATAGTTTTGTTGTTAGTTGTTAAACGCGGCTCTCATTTACTTCAATTCATCAGAACTTTTCTCTGTGTTTTCTTAGTTCACCGTGGAGGCATGAGAGAAAAACAAAGTTTTTTTCAAGAATTCAAGGTAACACGGGGCGAGTCACAGATATACAAATGGTCATTTTGGAGGTGCAGTATTCCTTTAAAGGTGAAATAAAAGGGAAAAACTGGATGTCCAGGGGTTAAATCTGTCTGATCACTTGTATTTGAGATGCCCTGTGGACTCTGGGATTCGTGCAACCTTGGATCTTGGCATTGAGTGTGGTGACTATCATAACCAATATATGGCTAAACCTACAAAAAATAACGCTTTTCAAAAAGGTGAACACTTTCCTGAGAGGTTCCCAAGGAGTGTATAAGACACAAACCATGAATATATAATAGTTTTGTTGTCTTAATACCAAAATAGTCCAAGGTTGTAAACCATAGAATTTCCCCTCTAGTCCCTGCTTTTTAAGAGGGATTCAGTTTTTTAGCCAAACTGAGTTTATTTGTAGTCCCAAGCTATTCTACTACAGCCGTCATGTGGGACCCGAACACAAACAGAACTTGGGTCCGCTGGGCTCTGACCTGTGGCCGAAGGAGTTGGACTCAGATGGACTCAGAGGACTGGAGAAGAGAGGAGAGGAGAGGAGAGGAGAGGGGTCGACGGGGGCTGTGAGACTCTGGAGAGTGTGTGGCTCCGTTCCAGTGTTGGTAGAGAGCAGCATGCCCAGACCTGCTGCCTCATATGACCAGACAGACAGACTCAGCTTTATCATCTCTCCATCACTGCAGGGCTCAGGTTCTGTGCTGCCATCGAAATACAGCTCAGATCACTGCCAATCAGTCAGCAAGCTCGTCAATCACACACACACACACATAGAGGTAGGTAGAGTCCCAACTGGTTCTTATGTGCACAGTATCATTTCAGAATATACAGACATACAGCAGTGGCACATGGAAAACCTTGTATTTCCACTGTGTCTACATTTGTAAACAGCAGCTTTGAGAGCAAGACGCTACAGACTAAAACATAGTGTTTTCATGTACTGGTTAGAGTTTTGGCTATTTTGCTTCCTTCTTTCAGACTAAGTAGAAAGAAAACACCAAAATACACATTCAGGTGTTTATTTTGCTACTTTGTCCAGATAGATTTCTCCTGAATTCACCAAAAGTTAGCATCAGATAATGCCTCATTTGCATATTTAAATTAGGGCTGTCAAAGTTAACTTGATAATTACGCAACATTGTTTTAATGCCACTAATTTCATTAACGCAAACAATCTTCCAGAGGTTGTATTGGCTCAGTTTTAAAGCTAGAGTGAAGATACTGGCATCATATGAAACTAAAGAAACGTAAGGGATTCATTGGTCTCTGATATGAAGACAGTTGACTCAGTGGCCACTAGGAGTCTATTGTGGCTACTGGAAAGCCAGGTCTCATACGTCGTCCTACTGTGTTACCGGTTACAGACTGGCAGTCCCTAACGTGGCGATGAGAGTGGGAGGGATCATGGCCCTCGGTGTACGGCTACAGAACGTCATCATCCGTGGAGATACTGTGGAGGAGAGGAAACTTAAATGTAAATGCAAACAGGAATCAGGACTGATTCAACACACAACTACCTATTTGGATAATAATTTGAACGTCAAATTTATAAGCAAAAATGCAAACATTTTCTGGTTCTAGCTTCTCCAATGTGAATATTTGCAAACTGAATCCCTTTTGAGTAGGGCTGTCAAAGTTAACGTGATAATAACGCGTTAACGCAAATTTGTTTTAACGCACACTAATTTCTTTAACGCATTAACACAACTTGCCACTTTTGAGGTTGTATCGGTTCGGTATAAATTTTAGAGCATAGAGAGTGAAGATACTGGCATCATATGAAACTATAAAAAAATCCATTGGTACCAACCATGTCATACTAACTCGTCGAGAAGGAGGCTAAATAACGCTCCAAACTTGCGCTACATTTTGGTGAGAAAAAACTCTCATGGTCATTTTCAAAGGGGTCTCTTGACCTCTGACCTCCAGATATGTGAATGTAAATGGGTTCTCTGAGTACCCACGAGTCTCTCCTTTACAGACATGCCCACTTTATGATAATCACATGCAGTTTGGGGCAAGTCATAGTCAAGTCAGCACACTGACACACTGACAGTTGTTGTTGCCTGTTGGGCTGCAGTTTGCCATGTTATGATTTCAGCATATTATTTATGCTAAATGCAGTACCTGTGAGGGTTTATGGATAATATTTGTCATTGTTTTGTGTTGTTCATTGATTTCCAATAATAAATATATACATACATTTGCATAAAGCAGCATATTTGCCCACTCCCATGTTGATAAGAGCATTAAATACTTGACAAATAGGTACATTTTGTACACATGATGACATACAGCAGAAAGAAGGAGGTCTCACTCTCTCCAACAAAATGTTTAGACTGTATTCTAAAGTGTGTTAAGCATTTCCTTCAGCTGTCTGGGACTTTACTCACTTTGCTCACTTTGTGAACATCTCCAGCAGCTCTGTGGTATTTAAGAAAGCTGGCTGGCAACATCTCATGGCCCTGACTGAGTTTATGTAAATGTATACGGAGCTGTTTATCCAAATTTCCAGTATTTGGATATGTAATTACACACAGAGACGCACACACACTCATAGAGAGAGAGAGAGAGAGAGAGAGAGAGAGAGAGTCCTCCCTCCCTCCTTCGGTTTCCTGTCAGAGCAGTGCGCGCGTGTGTGTGCTCGTGTGTGTATGCGTGTGTACATGGTGTGTGTGTGGATGGTTCAGATGGTTCAGCAGTGAGTCTCCAGCTGCTGAGCGGAGCGCAGCGCGCGGCACAGCGGACACCTCACGCTCCTCGTTCCTCCGCTGGACTCTTTACCCTACTACTTTACCTTTTCATGTGAATGAGACTCTTCTAACGGAGACATGGAGGGACAGCGCTGCTCTCTATCTTTACGGGGAGTTTTATCTTTATCTGTGTGTTTGTTCAGCGTGCTGCTGCTGCTGGAGCCCGGGACCGCCGGTGAGTTACGCACAAACTTTATCTGTCTGAGAGCTCACTACTCTGCTCACTAATGTCACTCTCTCTGTATTTTGAAGCCAACTAGGACTCTGTTTTTGTAGTGAGTCTGTGAAAGGTTGCGTTGGACTCTGTAGTAGTAATCTAGTAAGTCTAGTAGGGTCCCTGTTGAAGCTGCGTTTACGCGCAACAGGTGACTCATCCAGCGGCTGATCCACTGCTCTGCTATGTTGACCAGCTCCTCTCACATTAGATAACTAACAGCACTAGTGTTTTTATTACACACAGAGTACATTAGACAGATGATAGTTTCCACTATGAGATGATAACAGCAGCTATAAGGACTCATCTGTCCTCCATAAAACCAGAGAAAGTTTGAGAACTTCTTGGTTCTATTAAAAGTTATTATTGATCTATATCTGATTTTCAGTGTGTCAAAAGCTCAATTTAAACACTTTTGACTATTTAAAAGTTGTTCCCAAAAAATAATATTACATACATGTAGACAGCACACACACCAATGACAGTTCAGTCGTTCATGTGCAATATCAACATTTCATATGTGCAATAGCAGCCACTTATCAGTCTATTTTATATCTTGTTTTCTACTGTTTACTTACTTACTATATCTTTATTGTTTACTTGATTAATTTATTAGATCTTGTTTTGTTTCTTCATCCTGCAAATGTCCCCGCTGTGGGACTAATAAAGAGTTATTTGATCTTATTTTATCTTATCTTATTCATCTGTTTATTTGACCCTTACACTTACACTTGTGTTTCATATATTCTCCTGCGTCTCCCGCTGAACGTCTCACAGATATGACAAACTCCACTATGCACTATGTCTTTTGCATCATTTTATAAGGCTACAAATGTCCTTATATTCGTAAATGTTTGGATTTCCACTAGAATTTAAAATACAGGTTTGAACAATGTTTGGCTGCACGTGTGAGTTTGTAATGAATGTAGTTAGGGGCTGCAACTATGGATTGTTTTCATTGTCGATTGATCTGTTGATTATTTTCTAGATTAGTTGTTGGTCTATAAAATGGTGAAAAATGTCGATCAGTGTTACCCAAAGTCAGAGATGATGTCCTCAAATGTCTTGTCCATTGATACCAACCATATCATACTAGCTTGACGCGAAGGAGGTTAAATAACTCCAAACTTACGCTAAATTTTGGCGAGGAAAGGTCCCTTGACCTCTGACCTCAAGATATGTGAATGATAATGGGTTCTATGGGTACCCACGAGTCTCCCCTTTACAGGCATACCCACTTTATGATAATCACATGCAGTTTGGGGCAAGTCATAGTCAAGTTATTTGGTCTATGAAATGTCAGAAAATGGTAAAAATGTCGATCAGTGTCGTCCTCAAAAGTCTTGTTTTGTCCACAACTCAAAGATATTCAGTTTACTGTCATAGAGGAGTAAAGAAACCAGAAAATATTCACATTTAAGGAAAGCTGGAATCAGAGAATCTTGACTTGTTCTTCTTTAAAGATTACTCAAACCGATTAATCAGTTATCAGAATATGTGGCGATTCATTTAAAAGATGACAATTAATCTTTGCAGCTGTAAATGTAGTTCCTCAGTTCCAGCGTGATGATAGTGAAAGAGTGTTTTTGGGGTGATCCTCGTAAGTTTGTGCGGTGGCAGTCAGTCCCACTTTCCCTCCCCTACACTGTAATCTGGTGTTAACAGCAGACTTGGCCACTTTCCATCTGTCATACCGAACGCCTCCCATTTCAGTCAACCACAGAAACCTCCCCACGCTTTCTTGACAGGTGGGTAGATTGAACTCAGCATGAAAATGACAAGCACAATTCTGCCTTGGTTGCTATGAATACAGACATCATCATTCCCCTCTTCTTCTTCTTCTTCTTCTTCTTCTTCTTCTTCTTCTCCTTCTCCCCCCCTCTCTCTGCTGTTTGTCCCTGCTCTCCTCCCACGGTGTGGCCTATTTTGAACCTGGAAATCCCACATACCAGAAGGACTGTGTGGTCCTGCTGCATTGTATGTGTCACAAATAGACACGCACACACATGTACGAGAAGGAATACAAACTTCCACCCACATGCCCCCATGCTGCCCACCAATACACATCAACACACTCCCTGTTCAGCTCTGACTTCTCCATGCAGAGCTCCTTGGCCCGGAGGAAGCCGCTCGCCACTCCCCCAGTACCCGAGCAGCTTGACATTTTGGTTATCCAAACACCGGGGGCCGGACTCTGTTGTTTTTATATTTCTTTCTTTGTTTGCTTTCAATTGATGTCGATAACCATCCGCTCAGTGGGCCATCACAGGAAGGGTCCTTCTTCCTTCCTTTCCAGGGAATCTTAGTGTCCGAGCAGAGGCCGCCGTGGGCCTGTACATTCCCCAGTCCTTGTGCTTAGCCAAGATAGCGCCGGGTACGAGCTATTCTGGAGGTGCCAATCAAAAATAAGGGCTGAAAGGGAAGCAGGAAGCTGGATGAACTTTAATATACAGAGGGATTGTCTTCTGGGTAGGGCTGTCAATCGATTAAAATAATTTAATCTGTTCATAATGTACCTTAAAGGGAGATTTGTCAAGAATTTAATACTCTTATCAACATGGGAGTGGGCAAATATGCTGCTTTATGCAAATGTATGTTTGTATATCTTATTGGAAATAAATCAACAACACAAAACAATGACAAATATTGTCCAGAAACCCTCACAGGTACTGCATTTAGCATAAAAAATATGCTCAAATCATAACATGGCAAACTGCAGCCCAACAGGCAACAACAGCTGTCAGTGTGTCAGTGTGCTGACTTGACTATGACTTGCCCCAAACTGCATGTGATTATCATAAAGTGGGCATGTCTGTAAAGGGGAGACTCGTGGGTACCCATAGCACCCATTTTCATTCACATATCTAGAGGTCAGAGGTCAAGGGACTTAGGGTTCAGGCAACTAAACCACTTAGTAAGGTTTTGGAAATGGACATGCCAGTTTTTCTTTGCGAAAAGTTAGCGTAAGTTTGGAGCGTTATTTAACCTCCTTCACGACAAACTAGTATGACACGGTTGGTACCAAAGAATTCCTCAGGTTTTCTAGTGAGTTATATTCTAGTTGAGCCAGCAGCAACCAATCATATACAGTATGAAGTGATCAGGTGGCCGCCTCTCTCTCATATTGTGGTAGATAAGGTTGCTTGTTTTGGGCTTGTTTCTATAGACCTGGTTACTTTTTTCTCTCTGGAAACACTGAGGTAAAGAGTGTTATTTAGTCTCCTTTGCGACAAGCCAGTATGACATGGTTGGTACTGATGGATTCCTTAGGCTTCTACTGAGTTCTATTCTAGTTGAGCCCGCTACAACCTAACAATCGATCAAGTTGCATTAATGCATTATTTTAACTTTGACTGAATTACTTCTGGGGGATTCCTTATGTGTATTATTGAAGATGCAGAAGAATTCAGCAGTTTGAGAGAGAGAGAGCTCTTCTCACTGTGTGAAATAGTTTGTGTGTGTGGGCACTGTCCAGTCCCGCAAAGCCCCGAGTCATGTGTTTACACTGACTTTATTAGGCTTCAGTGTATAGAAGAGGAGAGGAGAGAAGAGGTCACCCACTTTAACCTCACTGAAGTGTCTCCCTTTGATTTTTTTACCATATTAGTCGTCTTCTCCTCTCGACTTGCTCCGCTGACTCCGGGGTCAAAGAGAAGAAGGATGGATGGAGGCGGAGGTGGCAGAGAGAGAGAGAGAGGGAACCGGAGAAAGTCAAGGAAGGGAGATAAAGACGGGAGGATTATGGGAGAGAGGTGGATTAAGAGGGAGTTGTGGAGGTGGGAGGATAGCTTTCAGGAGCAGAGGGAGAGAGCTGAGCCGCCTGCTGTGGCAGTTATGTAGCCCCGCGCTGCCTCTTGCCAGTTGTCTCGCCTCATTTCAGTGACAGGATCAGCCCCAAAGGAAGGAAGGATTCTTATTTCCACAGAGATGTTTTCACTGCATTGCTCCAGTCATCTATTTTAGACGGAAGAACCTTAGCTTCACACAGGGATCACGCTCTCTAAACGTGGACACCATCACTCAATAAATGATAATAAATGAACACATGAATAAGGGCTGTCAACCGATTCAAATATTTAATCCCACATTTTTTTATCTGTTCAAAATGTACCTTAAAGGGAGATTTGTCAGGTATTTAATACTCTTATCAACATGGGAGTGGGCAAATATGCTGCTTTATGCAAATGTATGGATATATTTATTATTGGAAATCAATTAACAACACAAAACAATGACAGCTATTATCCATAAACCCTCACAGGTACTGCATTTAGCATAAAAAATATGCTCAAATCATGACATGGCTAACTGCAGCCCAACAGGCAACAACAGCTGTCAGTGTGCTGACTTGACTATGACTTGCCCCAAATTGCATGTGATTATCATAAAGTGGGCATGTCTGTAAAGGGGAGACTCGTGGGTACCCAGAGAACCCATTTTCATTCACATATCTGGAGGTCAGAGGTCAAGGGACTTTGGTTCAGGCAACCAAACCACTAAGTAAGGTTTAGGAAAAGCATAATGGTTGGGCTTAAAATAAGTACATATACTAAGTAAAATACGTACGGAAACAACGTAGCATCAGTACGGATAACATGTCACAAACATCAATAAAACATGTGACAAACGTCACTCACGTAACTTACAAAACAAAATACCAGTCTCCTGGTTAAAAGTTGTGTTTGTTGGACCCATCCACCTCCCCACCCGCCCGCTATAAGCGGTCTTTATAGCTTTTGATTCAAAGATGCCGAGGGCATGAAACAACCTCACAACTGTCATCATTCTGACATTTGGATTCAAATGCTGCTAAATCCTGGTTGATATAATCTCATCCCAATCGAGCTTTGACCACTTTAAACCCCTGAGAAGAGCACATACGTAAAACACAAATACAGAAATCGCTCATGTAAAAAACTGTTCAGAAACGTTTGTGTTCATGTGGGACCCCATCACTCACAGTAAGAAGCTTATTGAGAAAATTGGTTTGCAGGACCTTTTGAGTGGCGCTGACCTATAGCCCGCCTGCCTGGTGTGCAGAATTTTCACTTTTTTTTCCATTCACATTTGAGCCGTTTGGAGCGGTTTTTCCTGTATACGGGTGATAAACTGCAGTCAAGTTTCCTGTCTGTCCTCCCGTCCACTGTGAGCTCACATCCTCAGTGGACTTCCAAACCACCGAGGATGTGAGGAGAAGGGGAGGGAAGAGAGGGGGATGAGGTGCTCTGTTTGCTTTTATATGACAGGGAGTTTACATGCCATCAGCATCATTTAATAAAGTTTGCAGTGGAATTTACATTTGTGATTCAGTACATAGATTGTTTTGTTGTTTAGATGATGTTAGAGTACAAAAGTGGAGGACCAACTTGTTGATTTGTGGCAACAACGCAAGTGTTCATTTAACATGTCTCCATGACTTCATCCATCCACCCATCATTTTCAGTACGAAGTACCTTACTTGCCGACCTTGAGACCTTCAAAAAAAGGGAGGATTTCGATACCAACCCAGACGCGATAACGGCACCACTGAGCTCTGAAACGCGTTATTTCCAGTGGCTTGCGCCGCATCAAGCAAATCCCAAGTTTGGACGCTGCACGCTGTGGCGAGCGCGGCTTAAACATGAGCTCAAACTGCGTTGTGTCACGAGCATAGACTGCTCTCTTCCACCAGGAAACAACAATTGGTGTAGCTCTATTGTCCTCCGGAGGTAAACAGTAGGGATTATACATGCTGTTCAGTTCTATAAACAAGTTGAGATAACGAAAAGGAAAAAAAGTGTGAAAATCTGCCACAAATCGAGAGAAATACGGGAGAATTGTGACCCCGGGAGAAAGCCGGGAGAGGGCGATGAAGGGTTGGCAACTATGCAAAGTAGTGCAAAAACTAACATCGCTAATTCTTCCTGCCCATCGTCCGCCATGTTTGTTTAAACTAAAGTCACGTTTTGAACGCGACATATTTTGTGAGATTTCCATTTTTTTTAGTGGGGACTTTTGTTGAATGAATGAATGAATCTGTTAGTGTGTGGTGTGCTGTTTTGGCCAAATCGTTGCTCTTCACACACGGCAGGAACAAAACTGTTAAATTCATCATAACATGTCATTATGTGTGGGCTTTCTCACGTTTTCAACATCTGTTGGGATGTGAAAAAATCTTTTAGAGTGGGCCAGCCATCAGCTAACCATCTCCTGGCTTCTTTTATTTATCATACAGACATGCGTTTGGTGTCATTCTTCTCACCTTACTCTTGGCAAGAAAGCAAATTTCCCAAAATCTCGAACTTTGCATTTAAATGACAGATGAATGGGTTCATATTACCTCCTGTCATGGGATAGAAGTCCTCCATATTGTGAATGGTACGCTGTTTATATCATTCAAAATCATTTTTGGCAGTTTTTTTTTTAGACAGAAAAATAGCTACAAAATATATACCCTAATAAAGACCCTTCACATTTTTGCCACATGCATAATTCTCTTTGTCATTATTATTATTTACTGGAGCATGTTGCATTTTAATCTTAATGTAGACACTTTTTCTGGTGCTATAAAGTGAAACCATGGGTATTTATCAAGGCTATTCATTGGTGTGACAGCCAGACGGAAGCAAGCCACAGTAGCACGATTTCCCTCCTGCACTAACAGGAACACAAAGAAATCTCACATTTCAATTACGGCCCCTTCAGGAGCCATCGAGAGCACGCTTAATGACAGTCCACGCTTTTCCTCCTCCGCTTTCCTGTGACTCGCTGAGGTCACTTGTGTTTTCATACTATAATTCCTACACATGGACTATGGCAGCAGGAAAAAGTGCAGCCGCAATAAAAGAGAGAGTCAAAGCGCTTCAGCAGCTGGAACAATGACCCACATACCACCACGGACCTTCATGCGCAGTAACCCTTTAACTTTCCGCACCAGCACAATCTGCTGGATCTTCAAAGTAAAAGCTGCAGCCTGTAACTAGCTGAGATCAACAGCGCTGTTATTTTATCGGAAATCCAGAAATGGGGACATTTAGCATACTTACTGGTGTTTTCCTTTTGTCTAGGGTTTACCCTTTGAACCGTTTGACGCTAAATGAATGTCCCCTGTTCTCAGTCATAACTCAGTCAAATCGAAACATTACACAGTTACTTGAACTTTTCTTAGAATGATAGAAGTTTGACATAGAAAAAGCCAGGTATTTATATCCCTAAACTAGGGCTGTCAAAGTTAATGTGATAATAACACAATAATAACGTGTTAATACAAATTAATTTTAATGCCACTAATTTCTTTAACGCATTAAAGTTAGAATGGAGATGCTGGTATCATATGAAACTAGAAAACCTAAGGAATCCATTGGTACCAACCATGTCCTACAAGCTTGTCGCGAAGAAGGATAAATAACGCTCCAATCTTACTCTAAATTTTGGCGACGAAAAACTGCCATGGACATTTTCAAAGGGGTCCCTTGACCTCTGACCTCAAGATATGTGAATGTAAATGGGTTGTATGGGTACCCACGAGTCTCCCCTTTACAGACATGCCCACTTTATGATAATCACATGCAGTTTGGGGCAAGTCATAGTCAAGTCAGCACACTGACACACTGACAGCTGTTGTTGCCTGTTGGGCTGCAGTTTGCCATGTTATGATTTGAGCATATTTTTTATGCTAAATGCAGTACCTCTGAGGGTTTCTGGACAATATTTGTCATTGTTTTGTGTTGTTCATTGATTTCCAATAATAAATATATCCATACATTTGCATAAAGCAGCATATTTGCCCACTCCCATGTTGATAAGAGTATTAAATACTTGACAAATCTCCCTTAAAGGTACATTTATAACATAAAATAAAGGGCGAGAAAGAGTGAAAACCAAGCAAACATGGCCTGGGTTCAAACAGAGTTAAACAGAGTTAATCTTTTACCAGTGAGAACTGACAGACAATCAACAGCTGACAGTAAATGGGTTCTTAATGTGTAATCAGTATTGCACAACAGCACAATAAAGATGAATGAACACCATAAAAGAATTGGTGTAACTCTAGCCGTCCCTCATTCAGATCCATTCAGTCTCTGCTGCTCTAAATCAGCAGCTTTTATTTGTCTCGGAGGTTGTGTGTGGGTGTTAGCGCTCTGTTATTTCACCGCTCTCTGTCCTGCCCCCAAACTATGACGGTATGTGTCTTGAAAGTATATTAACTGTGCTTAATGCACACAAACACACACACATCATCCACTCGTATAAGCACACACTGCAGCTTAAAGGAGAATTTGTAGAGTTTGACAACACGAAGGAGGGTGATGAGAATCCATGGGAGTCAAACCTCCTGTGGTCTGGTTTCACAGGTCAGCTCTGCAAACGTGCAGCCATGTCAGTTGATTTAGCGATAGCACAGACTGCGGTTGTTTGTGGTTGTTTTGTCTATGTCTTGGATTTCAGACGTGTGAGGGCTGTTGTTGTTGTTGGTGGTGAAGTGATTTTTCAGACATCTGTCAAGGAGTCTGTTATGTATGTGTGTGAGTATGTACTTTATACCTGCATCTCTGTTATCTGAACTGTTTAAGAGAACAGTTTGACACTGATGATAATAACTAAAGCTGAGTTTCCACCAAAAGTTCCCGGGACTTTTAAATATTTGTATATTCACAGATTATGGATTTTTCAACGAGGTAGTTTTACTACTTTTTACACATTAATATTCAAATCTGAGTTTTTTTTTATTATTATTTCTTAAAACATGTCTGGAGGGGTATTTTTAAGTTTCCACCAAGCAATCAAGATGCTGATATTAAATGTGTTCAGTAGAGCATTGCAACCCACATTTAAGGCCCAGTGCAATATAAAGAGCCTTTGGATTAATTAAGAAAACCTAATTAAAAATCATCTTGACATTTGTAATAAAGCTGAAATCAAGTTCTACAACATAACAGGTTGCACAAAGCCCAGACTGTCGCCCGTTTAATTCCACCAGCTTAAAGTTACTACGAGGAACTTTCTTTTTGTGTTGATTTTGGCGGTCCCTTTGGACAAAATGTTAGTGTTTCCGAGCACCAGAGTCCCTTTAGAAAACCTCTCATTTTACTGCAGCAGGGTGTGACAGTCTGCCCCGCTCAGTCCTGGTACTGGTTCTCCCGTGACCTCCCTTACCTCCAGCTGGGCCTCCAGCAGCGTGGTGTCGGTGTTGGCTCCCAGCGGGGACCGGCGGAGCAGCGAGGCGAAGCTCTGCTCCTGGCCGGAGGAAGAGCCGCTGCTGCCCCTGGCCGGAGGAAGAGCCGCTGCTGCCGGGCGCGAAGCTCTCCACCTCCCGCCGGAGCTCCAACTGCAGGTCGAATGCGGCAGCGAAGCCGGATCCCGGTCTGTCCACGGCAGGCTGGTCACTGCTTGAGTCTGAGCTGAAGAAGTTTCTGGTGAACCTGCTTGATTTTGTCTGATTTCGCCAGAATCAGACCCGTTGGTACCGATGACGCATTAGGAATAACTATATAGAAATAGCCAAACTTGTCGCTGATGGTCTCGTTTGCTTATGCAGCTCATACAGAGGCATGGATATTACATTGAGACAAGATATGGAGGACTGATCTGCTACATAGACATTCTATAGAGAGCAAAGCTACAGATAAAAAGTTGAAAAGATGACATGAGAGGAGTGTTACTGATATGATGGATAAGAGAGAAACAGTTACAGTACGCAGCAATGTGCTGGTAAACTGTATAGTGACCTGTAGTTGTTTTGGAAACTACCAAATCACAGAGGGTTCTAGTATTGTAGTATCTGGTGCTGTAGTAGATACTCGTTTATTTTTAGAAAATCGACCGTGAGCACATTTCACTTTGTCAGAAAGACCAAAAAAATAAAAAGATACTATGAATTATTGCATTGCAGCTAGCGGACCAGATGCA
>CAKAOI010049947.1:0-56758 GCA_916701655.1 Sebastiscus albofasciatus
TCAGTCCACAGTAGAAATACAGACTGCAGCTGTTCTTCATGTGGAGGTGTTTGTTAAACAGGTAACAGACTACAGAGAGGAAACACTGCTGCTCTGATAACTCTGTTTCTTTATTAGTATTAGATCAGTTCAGACATAAACAGCTGTTAAAGCTGACTGACAGCTGATCCAGCTGTGATCAGCTGCTGCTGTCATCAGAAACGGACGTCGCTTCACGTGACGCTTCAAAGGAAACGACGTCTCATGTCTCCAAAAACATATTTCCTCGTTTCCTCTCTCCTCGAGTATTTTCCTCGCCTCCTCCGCTCGCATCTCCCGTGGGCGGGACTAAGACGCGAGTCGAGGAGTCGAGCCGTATAAAAAAAGTAATGGGATGTACCCGGCGTAGTTAGAGAAGTGTTTACAACTAGCAATGTGCTGCTGCTGAGGGTGAAGGAGGTGAAAGGTCATGAGAAGACGACGGACCAATCAGAAGCTTTGATTTCAGATTCAACCAATAGCTGCGATCCTACGTCATCACCGCGCAGCCAATCATGACTGTGGAAAGTAAAGTCACTTTTTATTTATTTATTTATTTATTTTTTTAAATTTCACTTAAAAACTTTAAAGATATTGCATTCATTAATTGTTTTCATTGCTTTTTTTGTTTTTGTGAGGAAGAAAATTGTTGACAGATAAAGATCCATTTCATTCATAAATACAAAGAAAAATATATCTTATACTGTATATACTGTATATGTTCTTAATGTATATGTTCTTAATATGCCTGTATATCTTCTTAATGTATATGTTCTTAATATGCCTGTATATCTTCTTAATGTATGTGTTCTTAATATAATGTATATGTTCTTAATGTATATGTTCTTAATATAATGTATGTTCTTAATGTATATGTTCTTAATATGCCTGTATATGTTCTTAATGTATATGTTCTTAATATGTCCTTGTACAAAGTATTTCCTTTTATAATTGTAACGTAAATGTAATTGTAATGTAAATGTAATATAACTTATTATTTTAATAGAGCTTCCCAACAAAAACTATTTGACACGTTTGCACCTGTATAACCGGCGTGACAATAAACATCTTGAATCTTGAATCTTGAATCTTGAAGTTAGGCTTTTTTTTGGTAAATTTACATTTGTGAATGTGGAACTTTGCGAGAATTAAAATTAAATTAATAAGAAAAAAATGCATTACTGTCTTGGCAATTAGTAGGTTCATCAATAGAACGATTTAGGTTATAGGATCTTTATATGTGATCTACTCCTTGAGCAACAGCATGTATCTGTTTAGTTTTGTTGTCTTTCATTTGTTCTTGGCACTGTGTATACCGAGAGCCCGTGGAGACAAATTCATTGTGCTCAAACATCTTTGGCCAGTGAAGCACAGCTCACCAAAGAGTAAATGAAAGAAAAAAGACATCTAAAAAAGAAATAATATTAAAATATGTTTAAATAAAATACATAAAAAACAGCCTGGCAGACCAGACTGTTGTCTGCTACAGGTGTCTGACTGGAATAGATCAAGAGTAATATTTATTACAGTAATTTAAAAGTTAATTTATACCTATTCTTTACTTATATTTTCTATCTTTATTAATAACTGCATGAGATTTTTGACCGGCCTTGTAAAAGAAAAGCATCATAAATAGGGAAAAGATCATACAAAATTAATACAAATGAATTTATTTGAAACTCTTGACAAAACTTGTGATTTATTCCTCATGCGTTCTGTAAAGTACACAGCATGCAACAAAATATTTGTATTTTTTTAAATTCTCCACCACCTACAGTAACAATGACTCCGTAACTTCCTCCTACTCTGATAATTAAAACCAGTTATCCGTTAAACCTTTACTGCAAATTCCCTGAATACAACTTCAAGTTCACATTGTGTTTTAACAGAACGGTCTTCTGTGATCCAGGAAAGCCACGAGAGGGACGACACCAGAGGAATACAATGAATCCAGTCCCGAATTAGAAAAACCATTTCAGGCACTGGCAACACTTTCAGGAGTCATAAGCGAGCACATGTGAACTGAAGAGAACACAACAACACTGATATCACCAAACCCAAAGAACAGATGTCTTCTCAGGATGTGCACATCTGCATCCCAGCTGCCAGTCGGACGAGCCGCCTGGGTATGTACAGCGTGCAGTTATGTCATGCTTCCGGCGTAAACGTTAATGCTGACATGGATAACAGAACACTTAAGCAAATACCCAAGCTGTTAAAATTCACAAACAATACTATGATGGGGGTGTGAATCTACAAAATGTTTTTAGTCTTAGCACCTCATCTCCACATGTTTCCATTTGCATTTTTTAAAGAGTGAGAGTTTTAGCCTCAGGAGCTTTTGCGAAACTACTGTTACTGTCCTAGTGTCACCGTAGTAGCAGCCCATTGGTCAAACCACTTTTTCCCCCAAAGATTTCCCATCTTCTAAGAAAAGATCTCATATTATAGGTCTGCTCTTCCCAGCGTACCGCAGCTGCTCTTCACAAATGACTCCCAACCTCAGTGACATTTCCAGCAGGTCTGGTGAGACCACGTTTAGCCGTAAAGACCGTAGATTTGAAGCTCGATGGCATTCAGCTCAGCAGCGTGAACCTCCCCCCGTCTGAGGGTGATTATTGTACTCTCCAAATTCACCGGTCTCACAATCAGAGCTGCTGTCGGTCGTACTCTGAGATGAGCTTCTTGATATGGGCCAGTTTGTTGTGGAGATATTCACAGCGAGTCTTGTCCTGGTTGTAGTTAGGGTTGGACTAAGAAGGGACAAAAAAGAAATAAAAGACTTGATTATTTAACAGCAAAAGAGAGGCGTGGAGTCGCCACATGCAGCAATCTTGGGATAAATATTGACAAGTCTTAAGAAAGTCGTTACCTTTTTAATTTTGCGATACTCTTGAAGAATTTGATTACGAACCGTCTGCAAGAGAGGAATAGAATCAATTAATACATGTAGACATTTATAGATTTTGTTTGTTTGTTAAAGTTAGCTAAACATCGTAATACTATGAAAATGTGCCCAGTCTTAAATCATCAATAGAAATAATTTCAAACCACTTTAACTCTGCTGCTTTAAAAAAGAAGAAAAAAAAAGGCTATGCAAATATTTTATGGAGGAAGAAAATGCGTTCGAGCTCAAGAACAAACACAGGGCGCTGTGGTGAGTAACAGTGAATGTAAACATAACTGTTGTTTGTTTAAAAGAAAAACTCCACAGGACACCCTTAGAGCGCTGTCACAAGTCATTGTGACATTTCTTCATGTTTTTTTTTTTTACCTTGTATTTATGGGATCCGTGGTGTAGCTGTTTGAGCTGCGTGTCCAGCTCCATGAACTGCCGCGTCACTCCGTCAATACGAGCGTGTAAATCTCTGTACTCGTTGTACTCCGTGTTAAAGTCCTGCTTGTAGCTCTGTCTCTGGTCGGGACTGCAAATCACTGTGTACTTCCTGTGCAGAGAACATAAAAGGGATACTATGATCAGATCAGTAGTAAGTACTCACCAACAGAATACCGTGTTAACAACCTGCAGAGCTTTTGTGCTGCAACAAAGAAAAATAACAAACCTGATAACTAAATCTTTTATCTAAAAATACTGGATTTTATCAATGAACACACACTTGGATGCATTTTTGTGTCAAAGAACCAGTAACAGGTATACTTACGATAGATAGTCTGTTTTATCATTGTCTGTCTGAAGCACCTTGGAGTCAAAGAACATTTCACTTGACTCTGAAAGAAAAAAGAAAACAATGTCAAACTATTTGAAAATACTGAACATTTGAAACATAAAGTTACTAGTTGACACCTGACAGCACTCACCTATGCAGACCATGGAGACTTTGCCTGGACCCTCTGAACTGTGATCTTTTCTCCTTTCTTTCCGCTCTCTCAACCGATCCTTCTCCTTGACAAACAAAAACAAATTCCATATTAACAATGCATCACGTGAAACGAATAAACCATAAAACTAAATAAAAAGTGTTTTTCTTACCTGATCTTTGTGTTTGTGTTTGCTCTTCTTCCTTTTGATTGTGTGTCTGTTAAGCTCAGGCACTATCAGAGGGGACGGAGGGCGATCACAGTTGGGTTGAGGGGGTTTTGCTGCTGTGACTTCTGGTTCCTCCTGAACACGGGGAGTTTGTTCTAGCCTCTTGGCCACTTCTGCTTCATGCTCACAGATCTCTGACAAGGAGTGAAAAAGCTTTCGTGGATCGATGGAGTCCTTTTGCCCGTTGTTCCTCGGCGCTTCTGTGACGTCTTTATGAGCCGCTTGTTCAGTAGGCCTCACTCTTGACCTGTCGCTGGCTGATTTGCTGGACATGTGGGATATCCTGGGTTTCTTGCTCGCTAGAGGGTCGGTGTATTCTTCTGGCAGGGAAGGTTTTGGACGGTGTGCCGGGGAGGAGTTGGGGGTGTCTCGCAGTGGACTGACCTGGGCCTCTGGGACGGTGAGGAGGTTCTGTTGTGGCTGAAACAGTCTCCTGCACAGTAAAGAGAAGGTGATGAATAAACATACTTGCCAACCCTCCCAATTTTCCCATTTTTCATTGCCCTCTCCCGGTTTCCTCCCAGGGTCACAATTCTCCCATATTTCTCCCAATTTATGACAAATTTTCATACATTTTTTCATTTCTCCATTATCACAACCTGTTTCTAGCGCTGTACAGCATCTTCTTCACAGTTCTCGAGATGCTGCTACAATATGAACATGGTGGCAAGTATCTCATTTGTGTTACCTGACAAAGATTCGTTTAAGAAGCTGCTGGTCTCCTGTGGTGTAGCCTGGCCAGTCCTTCTGCAGCTCCTTGTACAGGCCGTCCTTTAGGACAAATGTGTTGTCTCTGCTACTGAGCTGGCCAACCTGCATACAAATACACACATAAATAAAGCAGAGAAAAGACTTATCTTCAGTGCTCAGTGTACAAATGTATTTTCTTGATCTGTTTAAATTGTTTTCAGGGTGACAGTTTTTGAAAAGGATGTGCAAAATGATTTTTCTCTAAAGCCCCAAAATGGTTTTCCTTGCATGCTTTTAACGAGACCTGTATTTATCCGGCTAAAGAGGAGAATGAATTACCTCCATCAGTATGGAGTCCAGCGTGTCTTTGTCTCCTGCCGTCAGTCCGTCTTTCTGCAGCCTCAAGATGAGTTCAGGCCTCTTGTACGGCCTCAGAGCCAGCAGATGTGTCAATCTCTCCCTGAGCGGCCTCTCCTGCACTTCGCCCACGCTCTTCCTGTGTGAAGCACAGGCCCCCTTCTTCGGCTTGGACACGGCGACTTGGACACGCCTCTTAACGTTGCTGAGGGGAGACGGGGACGGGTGGCGGGGCTTGGTGAGGCTGGCCAGCGCCGGGGCCGGGGCTCGCACTGTCACCTTCTTGCCTGCGAGGGAGCAGAAAATCTCACATCAAAAGCAGCACTTGTTGCCATATAAAGCAGTAATAAGCTTGGCTGAGGATTCCATCATCAAAGGTAAGTTACCTTTTGCATTCTTAAAATGTTGCACATTAGAAAGTGACTAGGTTGAACATACACTGCCAGTTATAAATGTGTGAAACTACCGCTTAAAAGAGTGTTTTTCCAGGCTAGATCTGGTAAGATCAGACACCTGAGAAAGAGGACTTAGTAGATCACCATATTTGCCCTGAGGCAGAATTGTGTATAAAAAAGGAGAAAAGAGAAAAGACCTCATTTAACCTCTTCGGAAACCCACATTCGGGTTACAAGCATTCACACATTCACAGGTCTCAGTGAGCGAAAGCTGCCATCTAATTTAGGAAATAACCACACGGTTGCACAAGCATGTAGTGAGTGAGGAAGTGTTTTTGGTACAGGCTTCCTTAGAACTGACAAAATCATCAAAAGTGTGTGTGCGTTCACTGAAACAAGATGACGACGGCTAAAATATATGTTTAGAAGGAAGTGGTTCGGTGGTTAGAAGAAGAAAGACGACGGTGCGGTGACACAAAAAAAAGCTAAATCACTGGTTTTATCATGTGTTTGTATATTTTGGGGAGCATGTTGTGCAGAACAGAAATACAGCAAAATACAGTCTCTGTATGTTCTGCAAGTATGCTTGTGGAGTTTCCTTTAAAATGACTTTATTAAACGCAATAACAATATATATGGTGCTGTATGTGCATGTGTGTGCTGTATAGGAAGTATACGATCAGAAAAAAAAAAAAATGCAGAAGAAAACAAGACTGTTACCATGTCACTGGTTACCACACATGTTGCCATGGCAACCAATGCAATATGGCTGACTGTATTTCTTTTCCTTTTTTTTTTGTTGGATTTTATCAGAGTACAAATTTGTCTCCAGGCCAGTCTTATTCCTTATCTCTTGTATAACCAAGCAGACTCGGGAGTGTTTTCTGTGTTTCCTACCCTGGAAGCGCCCCCCGTGTTTGATGACAATGGCCCCTCGGCTGCGCGTCTCCTCCTCAGCCTGGGCCATGCTCTGACGAGCCTTATCGTACGAGTCATCTGTAGCGTTGACTGTCATCTTTTTCTGAATCACCCCGAGACATGACAGCTCCTCGGCAGCACTGGAAGGGAAGGAGGACAGCGAGTAAAGACAGCGATCTGACGGAGCTTTCAGGACTCCGTCTATATGTTATCTATTTCAAATGATAGATTGTTTGAGTGCGTATTTGTTTGACTGATGTTTTGATAGTGTTGTGCTTCCATCAGCTGGACTACTTTACTACCAAACAATACATCTATCTTTATTTTAACATTATTTTTCGTCAGTTTGTGCAACAGCTCCGGCGCTTGCTTTTGTATTTGTGTCAGCAGATGTGATGAACAACTCTTGGCATTTATCAAATTCACAACTCTACATTTCCAGGCTTCCTAGACCTGTACAGTCAGGACACCCTGGGTTTTCTGGCATTTAAAAGGAGTCTGACAGAGAGACGTTACCAGCAGGGTGACTTTTACACAGCAGTAGGGGAGCGGAGACATTTTAAAACTTGTTCAGAAGTTCAGTTAACTCGATACTTAGCAAGTAAACATATAATCAAACATCAGCACTCATGAATAGGTTTTGAATTCAATACATGCACCACAAAATGTGTCATCTCCCCTATTTTTATGGCATCATTGCTTTGCCGTTTGCTTTCGAATAAAATGTTTGCACCCTTTCCGTCTGATGCAAACTCTTATATTTTTTCTTATCATCTAACTATGCCAGATGTAAATCTAATTTATATCTAAAAAAGTGTAAACTCATTGTGTGTTTTATATGATTATTTGTTGCGTTTTACCGAGTGCTGAGCTGCTGGAAGCAGTCAAAGCTTCCATTCGGATTATCACGGGCGACGTTCGTCACGCCAAAGGTGAATATCCTCAGTTCATCTCTGTTCTCCGAGCAGGGGACGGTGATTCTCTGTGACACGAAGGAGACAAGAGGAACAATCAAATCTTCATGCATGACAGGAAATCATTGAATTAGCATTATTGTCAACAGGTCGACCAGTTCCTCTTACCCCTTTGTTGCCATTAAAACAGATGGTGGGATGGGAAGACAAACCCTGCAGAAAAAAGACAGATCATATGATTTGTAAGCATCATTGTAAGCAATTGTAAGCACACACACACACACACACACACACACACACACACACACACACACACACACACACACACACACACACACACACACACACACACACACACACACACCAGATAACAGACCAGCAAAGACGTATGTAAAACACAGAGGATGTTTTGTGGTCTGCTTGTATAAGTGCTACATCTTCCACCATTGTGGTTTCATTACTGCTATTACTCAACACATTTACTTTGCTGTCTGTAGGCGGTTGTTCTCCATGTCTGACAGTATGACAGTGGTTCCCGACATTTTTTTTTTTGGTACCCCGTTTACTGGTTATTGTGATGACCAGCGATGCACCGAATTTCTCTCCCGATACCGATTATGACACGTCAACTCTGGTTATCAGCTGATACCGAGTACCAATCCAATACCAGGCTATCCATTTCCCAAAATATGAATCTGTATTACCTCACTGCGTAGTATTTATGGGAATCATTTTTATGCAATGCCATGGATCGCTGGGTTGACTGAACTGATCTCCAACTCCAATTTTACACATTGAAGTCTGTTTACACGTATTTGAGGGTAGAAAAAAAGCTGCATAAAAAACCTTTAGTGGCTTCAGAGGGAGCTGCTTGCGATCTGATAAATTGCCTCAAGTGATGTCACTTGAGTCAGCGTCTGTTGCAGCTGGTTGTGGTTTGAAAATGAAAAAAAAATAAATTGGGGGTGACGATTAAGTGACGACCAGCGATGTACCGATTTTCTCTCCTGATACTGATTATGACACGTCAACTCTGGTTATCAGCTGATACCGAGTACCAATCCAGTACCAGGCTATCCATTTCCCAAAATATGAATCTGTATTACCACACTGTATTACTCACCTCCGTAAGTGCTCATTTCCCCTAAACACAGATACGCTGATATAGGCTTTTAACCAACACTATCATGATTTCTAGTGAGTAATCCACAATGTACCCCCCGTCCCTGGGATACGCGTAGCCCGGTGTATTCTTCCTGACATTCGTGCATGATGTGCCCTTTAAATAAATTCAATTTGATTTTGAAGAGGGCACTGGTTAAGGTCATTACGACCTGCTGCTCAAATACAGCAGCTTGTCACATGAGAATACGGTGAACCGAGTGAAAAAACACAGCCTGTCATCTCTCACAGGGGTGAATTAGCCCGTAAGGAAACGGCAGAAATGACACGTCTGCAGCTCTGGACGGAAACTATGTCGATGACTAGAATCAAATTGACCTTTTCATGGAGAGGGATTTGTGAGTCCACCTGTTGATGAGTGCAGAGAGTGAGGTGGCTGCCAGTAGTGGAGGTGTTTTTTTTTTGTGATTAGACCACCATAGTGGGTTATGAATAACCACACTTATAGCTAAATAAAAAAGCCTGATATATGCAACAGCAACAGTGCATTTTAAAGACTGTGTTAGGTGCTTTCCCCTCCTTCCTGTCTACCTCATCATAACAAGAATAACCAGAGGTATATGACAGGAGTGTTGTCACCCTTTCATCAGAAACTGGGTAATTTCCTTCACTGAGGAGTTTCCAATCTGTGTTACAAGGAATTACAGAATAGAGGAAGTGTATATGACTGCTCTCTGCTCATCAGACTTCCTGCAATGTGTCTGAATCATTTGTGATTAACTGGGTCAAATAGTTTGAATCTGTCCATCTGTCTCTATGAAGCTACACTGTGGATAAAAACTCCATTCATGTTTACAAAGAAAATGAGAAGTACTTCATCCAGGGAATGAAATTAGCACCTGCCACCTGCCAAATAACAGGCTAAATGTTGGCTGTGGCATGTAAAAAATTCAGGTCACCTGCCACCACAGCAGTTTCCTTATAATAAGAAATATTATATTAAGAATATTTGAGCTGAATAAAATGACTGGGCGGGCTTACAGTCCTGCGACAGCTACAGATGCTGGATTTTATCCTTTTTTTTGTCAGAGCATTTGATTTATCGATTGCTGTCGGGGTTTAATGAGAATTTCAACAAATATAATAAAACATGTTTTTTGAAGAATATTACCAACTCTAGCTTTAAGGTTACGTGATATATTCCATATTTCTACAGTCTTAACAAATCCAAAGCATTCTACATAGATTTAAAAAGTGTCAGACAAAAGTATTGAGTGCCTGGTAGAAATTTTCAGTGACGAGGAAAAAACTTAAAGGTCCAATATTGTAAAAAGTGAGTGTCATGTCTGTTATAGCATAAAGCAGGTTTAAGTGCTATATAAATACTGTGAAAGTATTGAAACGTTCAATATACGGAGAAATATGCACAGCCCCGTATTCAGAAATTGTGCGTTTGAAACAAGCCGTCAGGATTTAGACCATTACACGGTTTTAAACATTCTTAATGTGTCCCAGTTTATATCCAATTGCAGTGAATGACATCAGCTGACAGGAAGTAAACATGGACCCAAACTGTTGCCTAGCAATGCAATTCCGCGTTGAAATGAGCTGAAACGGAGCGTTTCAGTCAGAGGGTGAGTACAGGTATATTCAGGCAGACAGTATGAGGAAAATAAAGGTTTTTTTTAACATTACAGCATGTAAACATGTTATAGTAGAAACACCAAATACAAGTATGAACCTGGCAATGAGCATAATATGGGACCTTTAATTTCAGACCCTGACTCCATCAATGAAATGCCTAAATACCCTCCTACTACTACCTTCCTTCCTCCTTCCTCCCTCCCTCCTCACAGCCTGTTTCCTTTCTTCTCTCCTCGACTGATTAACATTCATCATACTTGGCCAGCAGCAGCTTGTAACGACTTAGCCAGCAGCTTGTAACAAGCATCATCACCACACACAGGAAGAGGTTTCCGCATTGTATTATGCAACATGTATTTTCCATTTCATAGCTTTAAAAGGAGACAACAACTTCGTGCTGAAATCACACACAACCCGCCCTCCTTTAGGCTTTTTCTCTTCCCCACTTTTAAAGTAAAGGGTTGGATGAAGTGGTACAACAGTATGAGCCATCACTGTGTTGTTTTAGTTGAATAAATGAGGAGTAATGTGTGTATAAAGCTCACCTTGCTGTGGTTAAAGGAGCCGAATGCTCTTGCCGCGCTGTCAGTGAGTTTGACATGAAACACAGAGACGTTACCGCGGTTCACTTTACCGCTGGACAGTCCGTAACACTCGTTCTCCTTCAGCAACGACATCCCGTCCGAGTTCACTAGTTCCCCCCGCTGCCAGGCTTATTCCGGACCCGAACTGAACCCAAATAAACAAACAAACATCCAGAGAGAGAGAGAGAGAGAGAGAGAGAGAGAGAGAGAGAGAGATAAAGAGCTAAACACGGTTCCGTGTGGCTGCTCCTCCGCCGCGCGCTATTCTGGAGTAGATCGCGTTACGTCATCACGGCTGAACGGATGTGATTGGTCCAGAGACATAAATAAACCCCTACGTAGGTCTTACGTAACCACTTCCACTTTTTATATGCCTCCCCTATTTCTCTTCCTTTCACACATAAAGGGAGTTTCTGCTGTCGTGTGAGTGAGAAACAACAGGTCATTCATATTTCTTTAGGTATATATATATATATTTCGTTAGGTATATATATATGATAAATTGGAAAAGTAATTATTTTTTTTAATTCCGCTTGATGTTTGTAGGTGTTGTTATTGGGCTGTACAGGATATTGCAACAAACTTTAGCTTGAGAGGCTCAGTTGGGTGTTTATCTCAGTCTGTACATCTCATATTGATTTTATAAAAGCTCTTCAAAGTGTGACCCCTGGGTTCAATATGGCTGGAAAGTTAGTAGTAATAACTAACAAGGGTGGAAAGAGAGAGAGAGAAGTACTTTACTGATAGTAGTAGTATACAAGCATGTTCTTTTCCATGCAAGAACACTTCTAATTTAAAAAACTACAATTTAAAAACTACCACACAAGTGAGACACTATATGTTGCAAATGAGTACGACACATACTCAGCTAAAAGTAAAATTACTGACTTTGAAAAATACTTTCAAAAGCACAAGTACTCTAAAAAGCTGCAGCATACAGGAGGGGGGCCATTGTTTCATGCCCATTCATGACATGTTTGCATGTTAAGGATGCAGGGAAATTAGATTAATATGCTTCCCTGTTGCTCATGCATGCTGCTAATTTTGTTAGCTCCAACTAATTGCTGTTTGACTTAATTGCACATCTGGTATCTGAAGTGTTTTCCTGGAGTCAGACGAGCTCGGAGCCGGTCTCTCTCTCTCTCCCTCCCTCTTTCCCACTCTGCCATTTTGAAATCATTCATGTCAGATGTATTTAATGGAGCAGTTGCTGCTCGGTGCTTTGCAGAGAACAAAAGACATAAAAACTGCAAAATACAAAAGGCAGAACAAGCACATCACAAATGGTTTGATACAGATGACCTGCTGTGTGTGCATTTGAAATTCAGTGTGTGTGTGTGTCATCTGTCTCAGCCAGTGTTTGAACGCAGACGGTGGTCAAAAGGCAGATGAGAACTGTTCAAAGCTGACTCATATCAAAGGGCCTCTGACTCTTTGTAGCACAGTGTCTGCAACAGGTGACATTTTGGGCTCAAAACCTTTTATAACTTTGAACGCTCGCTGTGGGACCGAAACCTCCCCTTCAGCCCCAGCAGGGACGGAGGGGACAGATCAGGACAGAGCAGTTACAGAGGGAGAGGATGAAAGTTAGTGTCCATTCACTCTCGCTATGTTCTGCAGTTTGCTGCAGGCCAGCAACATGAGGACGCTTCATCCAAGAGCCCAGGTAAATGTTTGAAAGGATAGGATGAAATAATGGCATCATACACTCAGGATGCTGTCTTCTGGTTTGTATTAGAGGAACAGGTAAATAAGAACTGAAGAGGGAGCGTCAAGGTGAGTTTATTGTTTCAATAACTTCCCATTTTGGGATCAATAAAGTACATCTATCTATCTATCTATCTATCTATCTATCTATCTATCTATCTATCTATCTATCTATCTATCTATCTATCTGTCTGTCTGTCTGTCTGTCTGTCTGTCTGTCTGTCCGTCCGTCCGTCCGTCCGTCTATCCATCTATCTATCTATCTACTATTTGTACAATGGATGTGTATGCATCTATTTATTATCCTGTGGATACCTACGTGTCCATTTTTTAAGCATTTGTAATAACATTAGCAGCCTTTAAATCTTTGTACTTCATTTAAATAACTTGAATCTACACTTAATACCCATAATAAATGATATCTATGTCCAGTTTGTCTTGTTTATTGATGTAATAAACATTTTATTGAAAGTTTGAACAAGAAAAGAGACAGATAAGGACTACTTAACCTTAGTTTATGTGAACATATCGGGCTTTCACATTATGTATTTTGGTTTGTAGATTTTTTTAAACACTGATAAAAGAATATTATCTGGAGAATATTATTATTATTATTATATCAATATTATTATTAATATTATTATTATCAATATTAATAGTAATGTTATTATCAATATTAATATTAATATTAATAATATTATTATTGCCCTTTTGACTATATTTTCAGAAAGATAGTGGGGTAAAAGATGTCCAGGATAGGTAGTAAATTTGAATATTGTAACATAGTGAATCTTTGTTAGTAAAAATACAGTGTGACTTACGTTAACCCTCCAGGCCATGGGCGACCCTCTGTCAGACTGCAGCCCCCTCATCAGTGCAGCAGCCTCCTGTAAGATCCGTCTGGTCCGCCTGCTGGTGGAAGGTGGCGCTCAGGTCAACGGGTGCAACCCAAAGGGAGAGACCCCTCTGCTGGCTGCCTGTAAGGCCCTGAGAGGGGAGCCTGCTGGGCCCGAGACGCTGAAGCTCCTCACCTACCTGCTCCAGAACAAGGTCAGTCTGCAGTGTGAGTTATATCTCCAATTTCAACTCAGAATATATGCAATCTACAGCATGCAGGTTTTCACAGAAGTATTATTGATTTAGATGTATTTCTAATGCATAATAAATGTTTACCTGCAGTAAGAGGTATGCGGTACTAATGCATAGTAAACAGGTTGCTGATGTTTGCAGCTCTGCTTGTGTCTTCCATCCTGTAGAATGCAAAGAAGATAGAGAGATAATTATTGATCACATGGAGGACTGTGAAGATCAGATCTCACTGAGATGTGAGATTAAAGTGTCATCATACGCAGATTACATGTATTTTTTTAATGAAGTTTAGTTTTAGACACCTAATTCTCACTGGGCCATTGCTGAGGCTTCATGGGATAGATAGTTAGTTCTTTTATTGACACAAAAAGATAAAACATTTGGGTCCAATCAATATACAAAACAAAGAAAAAACACAATATACACAATAAACCCATTAGTAAAAAATAAAGAAATTTTAAAAGGTATACAAACTTCTTGAGTTTTCTTCTTCTGTCCTCCTTCGTACCCATCAGGCAGATCCAAATGCTCAGGATCGGGCCGGACGCACCCCTCTGATGTACGCCTGTATGGAGCGAGCAGGAGCTCAGGTGGCGTCCGCCCTGCTGGCTGCAGGAGCCGACCCCAGCATGGAGGACTACTCTGGGGCCTCAGCACTGGTGTACGCCATCAATGCACAGCACCAGCCCACACTGAAGGTCAGTTTGGTGGAGACTGGTGGAGATGGAGGAAAAAAGAAATTGGAGTAAAGCATCTAAATAAACATTTGTTTCCTCTATTTACTGAATAGTGATGTATAAAGATATGTCTATGAGAACTGGAAGTTAACAAAGCTGCAAAAAAACGGTTAGTTCAGGCTCTATCTAGCAGTGGTGGAAGAGGTACTCAGATCCTTTACTTAAGTAGAAATACCACAATGTAAAAAATGCACCACTACAAGCTAAAGTCCCACATTCAAAATTTTATAACATTATATTTTGTTAAGGATTATAAGGATTACTATCATTTATGCATTCATTTCTTAGGAGTGTTTTAATGATGTAATATGTCAAGGTGGAGCTAATTTTAACTTATTTATATACGTTTGGGTACTTTAATCTTCAACAATGAATCAGTGTTTATAAATTGATCATGTGTTTTGTATTTAGAATCTTAATTTGAAAAGGAACTAGTGACTTTAACTGTCAAAAGTAGTGAAGAGTACAATATTTCCCTTAGAAATATAGAGTTAAAGTATAAAGTATAAGGTCGCCCTTGAAAATTGAGAGTCACCTGGTAAAATAAAGGTAAAACAAAACCAAAATAACGTTTTCATGCCCTGTGGTGTTTCAAAAGCTTTTCCTCCCTACAGATATGAAGGAAACACTGAATCTTTTTAAATGATCATCATGAAAGCAGTTCAAATGTGTAGGTAATGAATGAAACCCCAAATCCAATCAATACCTCAGCAGCACTGTGTGTCCTTCAGGTGCTGATGGACGCCTGCCGGGCCAAGGGTCGTGACATCATCATCATCGCCACGGAGATGGGTGTGAATGGAGGCCCGGTGACCAGGCGTTACCTGAATGTTCCTCCGTCTCCTGATACCTCGCCGGTGTCCTGCATGTCCCCGTCTGAGATCGTCCTCAAGACGGGCTCACCCAACTCACCTGAGGGAGAAAACATCTTCAACTTCAGAGGAACCAGTGAGTGATGATGCATGTTTTGAATTACAGATTAAAGATACATACTATTGTTTTGCATGGTTTAGTTCAGTTACAGCACACTTTACATCACCCTGCAGGAGATTGAGACTTACTTGAGACACTTGATATTGGAGGTAATTGATCACACTGAGCATTATGTCCATTTTTGCTTTTGTACAAGTCACGTTATCGTCTGATTGTGTAGTTTTGACAAAAATAAAAGCAGACATGATGTTCACTGTGGTTGATTACCCATTTCTATATGCTGTACTTTACTTAAATCAGTTGAAACACTAGCTACCAGGACAGATGGTGAGAAAAGAACATTTAGAAAAAAAAAAATCTAAAATCCCTCAATGTCTAAAATCATCAGTAATATGTGTACTTTGTAGTAAATGAGCTAAAACATGCAAAACCACAGAAAAATAGATAGGAACACAGATGGGATGTCCTTAAAGTGCTGAGAAAAATAGAAATCTGAACATCTACAGTTAAAACAAAGGTCATTGATAACTTTTTTATGTAGATGAATATAAAAAAAAACATTCACAGAGCCTTTAGAAAGGTGCTGAATAAAAGTATAGCTTAAAACAAATTAAGAAACAAATTAAAAATGTTGGCGTGTCCAAAATTAATGTTGTGTTTATCTCTGTGGAAGACATTTGGTTCCCACTTCTAATAAGGCTTGTGAGCCAATAGTGAAACGACGTTGGTATCACTGGGTCATCAGTTAGTGTGGAAATAACGGATAAATGGCTGAGATTGGTGGTAAGTGGCTGGCAATGACTTGTTGTGAAGTGAATGCAATGGCAGGGAAGAGGGAATGCGACATCTAGTGGTTGTCAATGTTATCAATAGCACCTTTAAACATCTGCCAAGACACTTTTAATTTCAGCAGAATGGTCCTTTAATAGCTCAATAATTGAGAAAAACCAAGTTACATTGGTGAGTAATCCTCCTTCATCAAACACACTGTGTCTTAACTCAGGATCTGTATAATATTATGCAAGCTTACTGGGTTTCTCACCTTGATGTTGAGATCAGTACCATCAACAGTACTCAGTATGCAGACACCGTGCCCCTCCTGGATGTAGCAGGGCTGTGTTTAACAAAGGCAAGTCTAGACAGAGGAGAATAAATTCCTGGTGGCTGAAATCATTAGCTGAGTGCTGAGCTCATTCCTGAGGAGACGAGATGAAAATGTGTTGTCAGGGTGAGGCGGAGCTACATCTGGTGGCGCATTAAGATAAGAGAAGCAACCTTTCTTCTGCTACAGAGGAACTGACACTTAGAAACTAAGAAGAGTGCCTTTAAATAAAGTTTGATTTAGGGTGTTAGAGGAAAGATTTGAGGATGAAGTGATGGACGGTGAATTTAAGATGAAGCCCCTTTACAAGCTGTGCACAATGAATGTAGAGGTGTGTGCTTTTAGCCACACTAAGGATGGTAATGTCAGTCATAACTATATTTTCTTAAGTGTATAATCACCTGAAACTAAGAATCCTTGTGTTTTTGTAAGCTGAAAATGAGCTTTCATATTTAAATAGGGAACATGTTGCTTCGCCATGTTTCTACAGTAGCCCAGAACAGACAAACCGGACACTGGCTCTAGAGAGAGCCTTTTAACGTTACCTGAAGGCCTCTAGTTCTCTGACACGCTTGTGAAACTGCAGTAACGTGAGCTGCAGAGTGCAAAACTGTGGTACCGCCAGCCGCCGTCTGACTTCTGTTGCTCCTAAAGTAGTGTTATTATGGTAAGGATGACCTCTGAGCGAGGCGAATGGCGTCATCACGGTTTTGCACTCGGCGGCTCACGTTACAGTCAGTTGGTTGCAATCTGCAACCACACCACTAGATGCCGCCAAATCCTACACACTGTACCTTTAAGTCAATTTTACTTATATACAGTATAGTGGCCCAAAATCACAAATTTGCCTCAAAGAGCTTTACTATCTGTACAGCACACGACACCCTCCATACTTATCGACGTCGATTCGGATAAGAAAACACGTTAATGGGGGAAAAAAATGGAAGAAACCTGCAGGAAGAAGACGGACAGATATGCAAAATGCAAAAGGACACACATTTCTTCTCAACCACTTGCGTATGTTTGCTTTTTACTCACCGTGTCTTCTTCACTTCCATCAGGTAAAAGAGGAAGCAGCAGCAGCAGCAGCAGTAGCAGCAGCAGACATCCCTCCTGTGAGCTGAGCCCGTTGAGCCGGTGTAGCACTCCACCGGCCAGACAGAGAGTGTTATCTGAACCATGGCTGGCCATTCACAACCTGGCCTGTCTGAACCGGGCTTACGAGGAGGGCATGAGGGCGAGCGGCCAGCGGGAGGAGGGCGACAGAGAGGATTCTGGGAGGGGAGATGAGGAGCCACAGTTTCATCAATCCAGGATGGAAGAGAGGAAGGAGAGCGTGGTTCAGAGGAGGGATAACAGATATGGAGGAGAGAATTACAGCAGCTGTCGGGAGGATTTCCTTCCGAGGCTCTCTCAGTCGGTTCTCTCCCTCACAGAGATGAGCTCGTATCAGGCATCCCCGAGCAGACTGATCCCTAAAAGGTGTTTGACACCTGGAGGTTCAACGTTGGACAACATGACCCTAAAAAGTTGTGCTGATAAGCTTCCCGCCTGCTTGTCTCCTCACTCCCAACTCCGCAGGAACACCCTCCCTTCAGTCATGGTGGTTCCTCCTCCGCTTCACCTCCCGCCTTTAGTCGACCAATCGGCCTTCCACCTCCAGGTTCCCACTTCCAAAAGCAGGAGCATGGTGTTCCTGCCTCACCCGCCCAGCTCCTCTCCACCCTCCTCTTCATCCAGAGCATCTGCGAGGCCGGCGTTGCTCCCTCGGCGGCCGCTCGCCTCCTCCGTCACCTCCCTGGTTGCTGCTCCGGCCTCCTGCTGCAGCGAGAGAAGCAGCAGGTCACCGCGTCGCCACTCGGTACAGCTCGAACAGATCAGAGGAGGAGGAGGAGGAGGAGGAGGAGAAAGCATTTAGGCCTTCATCCCTCCATAATGTGGTTCTCTGGCAGGAGAAAGCATAAAGTTCAAGCAGCAGCCTGAATATGGGGTTAGGATGGACAATGTTTGAAAGCACAAAGCCTCAAAACTCCAACTGAGTAAATCATTTTAAGATACCAATATCACAAAAAACAGTTATTTGTTTTGTAACAGAAGTGCGAAACAAACCAGTCAAACATAAAAAATAAAATGACATTGGAAAAAAAAGTTTTTGCCATGTTTGTACCTCTGTATATTTGGTTCAGTATTACTGATTACATTTACTCTAAAGCGTTTCCTTACAGAAGAGACCAGGAGAGTTGAACAGATTAGTTGATCAAACATTTACTTGATTGACAGAGCAGCAATGATTGTAATGAAAAAAAAGAAAAATAGAATAGAAATTAAGCAAATAAATGTTTTTTTAAAAAACTAGGCAAAAATGTAAAAGATAAATAATTAAATAAAAAATAGTCAAAATGTAAAAATATATATATAAATGAAAAATGGGCAAAAACATAATACATAAATAAACAGGCAACAATGTAAAATAAAATAAATTTGGAAAATGGGCAAATATGTAAAGTAAAATGAATAAATAAATAAAAAAAGGGCAACATTTAAAATAAAATAAATTAAAAATAGGCAAAAATATTTTAAAATAGAATAAATCAGTTTCCAGGTTCTCAAATGTATTTGCTGGTTTTCTTTGTCTTCTCTGATGGTAAACTGAACTTCTCTCTGAACAAAAACAAACTACAAACAGAGCAATTAAGTTCATCTTTAAAAAAAAATAGGATGTGTTTAAAACCATGGCTGTCAAAAATAAGTTTTTAATCCAATGATTCCCAACCGTTTTGAATTGTGACCCTTTATAGCCACCTACTGACCCCTTCTCACAGCTTTCGTATCCAACGCTAATTCAATCAAATTATGTTTGAGGATTGCTTGTTTTTAAATAGTTCTGAAATTGTAAAACTCCCCAGTTATTGCAACAAAAAGCAACTTTTTTTGTAGTAAATATAATTTTTCTTCCTCCCTACCAAGCATTTTCCAACCCTCAGATTTGTATTGGGGGTTTCGACCTCTAGGTTGGGAACCACTTGATTAATCTGTAGCCAGTAATCCAAAATCTATAGATAACATTTTGGATGTGAGGAATCAATTTTATTATCCTTATCACAAGATAAAAGTAAATCTAAAGAAACACTGGAAAATTGAACATTTTAAGGGGTCAAATCACAACTCCGTATACGTCCAGTGAAAGAAGTGCATGTTCATGGCAAAAGGAGTGAAGTCATTTTATTTGTTTTTAATATGTATCTACAACAAGGGGGACACAGGCAAAAACGACTGACAACTTGATGAAAATTAAAACAAAAACCAAAAAAAAAAAAAAAAAACATTTATTATCAATGCAATTTTCCCACCTTTTTTTTTTTTTTTCCAATAAGCAACATTTTTTTGTCTAAAGAAACTTTACAATATAAAGAAACATACGAAGAAGGAACCTCTCATTTTACTACACGAGACATTTAGGATCTGAAACTACCCTAACATGAGATACAAAGCAACTCCCCAAGGACAGACTGCCTCATATTCAATACTGCTTTGTCATCAAGAGGAAAAAAAAAAAAAAAATGAGGAACTGAACAGAAAAATCTTTACTCCCCTCAAAAAATGTTCCTCTCTTAACCCTCCCTACCCCTGAATGTTACAGTATTATACATCAGCACAATAGAAATACAGAAATGATCAACGTTGTGACGGCTTTACTTACAGGACAGAAAGATAGAGAGAAGTTCGACTGCATTTTATACAACAGTATTTCAAAGTACAGGGGAGGAAACGCCTGTTCTCTCTCTCTCTACCTCTTCTCAGCAACAAATCTGTCCATTATTTTTTTTTCTCTTTACTTTCCCAAAAACATTTCTCCCCACCCCATTTTAAATAGATAAAAAAAAAAAAAAAATCCTTCATAGTAAAGTCTGTACTCTGGTCCCTGGTGTGTCAGATTGAGAGCCCAGTGTGGCCTGCTTTTCGAGGGTAGACGTGGAAGTTTTATTATGAAAAACTGTCTCTGTTCTCGCAAAATTCCCGGTCAAACAGTGAAAAATACGCCTGTTTTGTGGCTTTTTTTTTGGGCCACTTTGCTCCAAATTTTCCAACAACAGAGGCAGAGGAGGGAGGCTTCCGGACGAGAGTCATGTTTAATTTGAAAAGATTTGTCGAGGAAATGTGTGTGACAGTTGAGTTTAGCTAAAGGCGTCCAAACACACACTGCAAAAAAATTGTCCAAACTCGTCCTCCCCCTCGACGCTACAGCTCTGACGCGCCACGTCCGTCTGTGATGAGGTGAAATAGCATAATAGTCTATAGCAGCTCCAGTTTCTGATTCTCATCATCTCTGAACAAACACACACACACAGTTAACCCCGAATCAGCACGTTTTCTGATCAACTGTTTGTTGTGATTTTGAAAATATCAAAACATGTCAATGATATCAAAATGCATTTTACAGTATTTACAAAAAAATTAAAATCAAAAAGATGGGAGAGAGTTGTACAAAAAACAAATCAGAGAGAGAGGGAGGTGATGAAAGTGTGAGTGTGTCGATGCTGGCCCGTTTGGAGAGGTGAGAAAAAGGAGGGGAGAAAAAAGGACGGTTTTTCTTCAAGATGAGCGAAAGGAGTTGGGAGGCCACTCGTTACAGTCAACAGAGCAACGCCTTCCTGCTTCGCTCCGACATAAAAACGCCAAGCAGAGAGAGCCAGAAGTCCTTTTCAGAGGGAAGTACGACAACATGTCTGCAAGCTAAACCGACTGGTGTGTAAAAAGCAAAATTCCCGTAAAGCACAGACATACATCACAGTGTGTTGAGGACTCAAACAAAAACAATCCGAGTGTTCACTACAGGTCAGCAGAGACGATAACGCAGCCTACGCACATGTCGGAGTGAACAGTAACCTATAGTGGAAGCAGCATGAGAGTGTGTGTGTGTGTGTGTGTGTGTGTGTGTGTGTGTGTGTGGGGGTCTTCAGCACCTTCAGGGCTCGGATAGAGGGCTCTAATGATGAGGAGACGCTGCTGACTGGATCTGCATATTTACACAGTTGCTACTAGTTCTGCAATTAACAAAAAAAAAAAAGGGATAACACTTTAAAAAAAAAAAGTAACATGATTCATAAGACAAATTTAAAGTACATAAATAAATAGAGCTGTGTGCATTTCACTGCATGGAAGCTACTAAAACAGGAGCCGCTTCTTCTTCTTCTTCTGGTTTGGATTATTGAGCTAAAAATTTGGTAACATTTCATTTTAGAGGTCCACAAATGTCATGGTAATTAGGTTAGGTGAAAGCTATTTGAAATTTCTTTGGAATTACTGCTTAATTACTCCAATATTTACCTCAATTTATCAAAAATTACTTTATTATAAACATTATTTAATAATTAGATTCCGCTATTTTCCCAATAGTGATGAAGTGGTGATTTATTTAACACATTTTCAGGAAAAAGAATACAAAGTTAATTACTTTATTTCCATGCCTGCGGACTAATACATAATAATTAGCAAATAACTTATTTAAAAAACTCCCTGAATCATGACATTAGCTACCAGGTTACATTTGTGTAGACAATAAGTCACACAATGGTTTGAGATTTGTGATCAGAAGTGACTTTTTATTTGTTTTCCACCTCTGATGAAGAGCAGCGTACAGCCGCTTCTCAAGCCTAAGGGCCCTATTTTAACCATTATATGCCAATTATTAAATAATATTTAGAATAAAGTAATTGTTGATACATTTTGAGGTAAATTTTGGGGTAATTTCCAGAGAAATTTAAAATAGTTTACTTGCTAATCATCACCTAATTACCATGATATTTGTGGACCTGTAAAATGAAGTGTTACCAAATATTTAGATGTTTGCTAAAACTCTGAGAAAGATTTAAAAACTAAAAAAAAAAGGGCCAATCAGTACCGTGATGGATCAAATCTAACCTGCAGGGGGCAGCGTGCTCACACCGAGCCACATGTTTCACAGCAAATGATTTGTGTGCTGTCTTCATCATAATAATGTGCCCTTAGAAATATCTTAAAATGATCATACCAATATCATTAATAACAATAATACAATAATAAAAATAGCAATGATACAATACATACACAAAAAAAAAATGAAGGGGAAAAAAAAAAAAGAGTTCACTGATCATCACAACACCTCTGTTAAAAATGTACACACAGAGAGAACAATGTGGGAGGCGAAAGGGGTCGTTTCATCCGACCCCTCAACTGAATCCGTCGGGAGGAACAGCTATGAAAAAAAATAAAATAAAAGACGATTAAAAAGTCCAAAGAGAAGCTTCCAGGCAGCTGTGTCCTCGCGGGAGGGCTGTGTTATCCAGTCTCCTCTTTTCTCTCTCTCTGTTTGTCCTCCTTCCTTCGCTCATTGTCTAGAACCTGACAGGAAGCCAGGGAGGCCGGGGCCGGAGTCAGAGAGGAGGCTCTTCCTGTTGCTCTGTGACTGCTTCCTATTCAGACCGGCCGCCATCTTGCATGCTCCAGGAGGGCCCGTCTTAATTAGAGTCCCAGCGTGCTCCAGGGCCGTCCCAGAGGGCTGTGTGGCCGTAGAGTTCCCGAGGGGGCGAAGGGAAAAAGGGTGGTGGTGTTGGTGGTGGTGGTGGTGGAGGAGGTGGGGGAGATAGCGGATCCCGTTATGGGTGTAGAGGGGTGTGTGTGTTAGGAGGGGGAGGTGGTCCAATCCGAGGTGAAGTAAGGATTGAATTGAAGAAAAAAAAAAAAAAAAAAAAAAAAAAATCAGGTGCAGGGGTACAAAAAGAGGAAGGGGAAATAAAGAAAAATACAAAAAAAGGAAAAAATAAAATCACACACTCATCGTCATGTTGGGTGAATACTGAAAAGAGAGAGAGAGGGAAGGGGGGGAGGAGGGCACAGATGAGTGGATATGTCACTGACAACATGAGAACACCAGAGGGCGCTCAGACCCAGACCTGCAGAGCGACAGGAAGCACAGACTCAGCCTCTAGTACACCTCATTCAAGTAGTCAATACTGCAACCATTAGTCAATACTGTGCAACCATTCAGTCACATTTCTGATGATAAGGGCTGGGCATTGAACCTCAATACTCTTTGAGTTTGTAAATAGCTCAGAGCATCAGAAACAGTCAGACTCATAGCCTTGTTTACTAGGGCTACCGATCAATACAAATATTTAATCACAGATTTTTTGTCCGTTCAAAATGTACCTTAAAAGGGAGATTTGTCAAGTATTTAATACTCTTATCAACATGGGAGTAGGTAAATATGCTGCTTTATGCAAATGTATGTATATTTTTACTATTGTAAATCAATTAAAAACACAAAACAATAACAAATATTGTCCAGAAACCCTCACAGGTACTGCATTTAGCATTAAAAATACTTCAAATCAGAACATGGCAAACTCAAGCCCCAACAGGCAACAACAGCTGTCAGTGTGTCAGTGTGCTGACTTCATTATGACTTGCCCCAAACTGCATGTGATTATCATAAAGTGGGCATGTCTGTAAAGGGGAGACTCGTGGGTACCCAGAGAACCCATTTTCATTCATGTATCTGGAGGTCAGAGGTCAATGGACTCCTTTGAAAATGGCCATGCCAGTTTTTCCTCTACAAAATTTAGATTTAAGTTTGGAGCGTTATCTTTTGACAGCCCCTTTGGGTTACTTATTCTTTAACCAGATATTTACATTTCAATCTAATTTTACCAATTTTAGACTGTTTTAATTAGGAAAAGATTGTGTACAGCTGCTTATATTTATTTAACATTTACATTTCCAAACATACAGAATGTTCCTCAAAGTAAGAAAATTGAAAAAGTAATTTGGTGTTTTATCAAAATGTACTTATAACAGCTCTTATTTTGAAATATCTCTGATGATTCCCTGCTGATTTGCTGAATCGAGGTATTAAAGAGCTGGACTATAATTCCAGGCTGTGCTCCCCGTGGCTCTGCAGGCCGAGGCTAAGACACATCACAACTTTACACAATGCAAGGAACACGGTACGCCCTCCACCTGCCGTACGCAGAACACTTTAGCAACTACTTTAACTTCTTACAGTTTAAAACGTGTCCTTCAATAGAAAAAAAATAAATGAAACAGACGAGGCGTCAGCTGATCACTGATACAGAGGGTGTACAATGCATTTCTAAGTGATTAGTAGGTGGCTACAATGCAAGCAGAACATCAGATAGTCTTAACAGCCTTATTTTTGTATTGTTATTCTGCACATTGAACACGCGTAGCATGTTTTGTATTTCAAATTTATAGTGCTGTGTCCCACTTTATATAGTATAAACACTAAAACTAAAATGACCATTTGTATATCAATTAGGCACCCAGTATTACCTTAAATTCTTGAAGAAAAGTTTTCCCTTGCAACGCCTCAACAGTGAACGGAAATCAAAAACACACACACACATCTCGTGCATTATAATCCAAGTCTCGTTTATCCAGTCGTATGCTCAGTACTTCCCAAACACATGCATCTTCACTAAAACCTTACTATTTAAAACAGAAAGGGCTTTGTAAAACTAGAATTACCGCCTCGTGGTTGTTTGCCTCTGCCAACCAGTCAAGTTGCAGTTTACATCCATGTCTGTCACAGTGACCTTTGACCACCAAAATCTAATCGCTTCCTCCTCGTGTCATTTGTGCCAAATTTGAAGAAATTCTGGCCACGGCTGTCGCCAGCAGCGGAGACATAAAGAAGTGTTTGTACTGAGCAAACGGCTGGATCTATGAGACCTGGATTACACTGCAGGAGTTGTGTTACAGTTTGTAAACGGATGTTTTGATATAGTTTTGTTGTTGTTGTTAAACGCTGACTCCCTTTTTACTTCAATTCATCAAGACTTTTCACTGTGGAGGCATGTGAGAAAAAGTTTTCTCCAAGAAATTTAAGAGGACACGCGGTGAGTTAATTGATACACTAATTGTTATTTTGTGGGTGAAGTATTCCTTTAAGCTCGAGTGCTGCACTTAAAACTAGAGGTCTTCACAGGTCTGCTTGGTTTCTTGTAACAGAGACCCGGAAATCAAATACAATCAAGTCAAAATGACATTCGGTCATCTGTTTGGGTCCGATGTGTAATACCCTTTGTAGCAATAAAATGTGTTTTTGTTGCATGAGTGTGGAGGAGAAGTGCTTTGTTAATTTGCTGGTACATCACGCTGCTGCTCGTGTTAGTGGTCTCTTTTTATTTGGTCTTCTTGGGGTCTGATTGTCCTCGGATCGGGTCTCATTTTCTTAAAATCACCTTGCTGGGTTTGGCTAGGTTTTCCCGAACTAGTGCCGAATTGGATATATAACATTTTGGACCAGTTAAGACCTCGACTTCAAACTGCTTTTTAACTATTGCACTTCATCACAGGCATCTCTTTAATTACTGACAAATAAAGTAAGGCCTCCGAAGAGAAAGAATCAGTAGAAAAGTAACACCGCTACCTCTCTGCTCAAATAATGTGTGTTAGCTCAACCAATACAGAGAAAAAGAAAAAGAAAATAATAATAAAAATAAGGGACAAGACACAAACTTTACCAGAACATTATCAATAGTCTTGAGATCAATACTGAGAAATCAGGCGAACCCTCTGCTTGCATTCTTGCACTGGTTTATGTCATGAAGTCAAGGATAACTGTTAAGGGGTCGTGAGATGCCATTCACTCGCTCTACTTACACTTTCGCTTTGGAATGGGTTCAAGAAGTTCCCGCCCATTTCGCCGTCATCTCTCGGCGTTCCAGGAGGGTTGTTCATACCCCCCATGTTATTAGGGGAGCTCTGGAGGAAGAGACAAAAAATAAACCTGATGAGACTTGCGTCTTAAAAACAGCATCGGTAAAGTACAGAAAGCAAGAGAAGTGTATTGAAAACCAGATTTTGACTCACCTTTGGCAACCCGTCCATATCCCCAGACCCTGAGGACGTGAAAGAAATAGTTAAAAAATAAAGCGCTGTTTTACTTGTACACATCTCAGTGATTTGTAAAGCCACACTTTGTTTGAACCCACCTAGTGATCCGTTCATGTGGTGTGGCTCCATGGCTCCCATAGCTCCCATTGGCCCGTCAGGCCCAGGCCCCATAGGGAACTGGTGAAAAAAAGATGTAGAGCAAGCCTTATAAGTGACTGCAACATTATTTTTTCATGTTTGACCTCTGTGGTTTTTCAGCTCGGGGTGAAGTCGGAATCATCTAATTTATTCTTTCTGGTTTATTTCCAGTCGATTCTTATTGAGCTCGGTGTGGCAACATTATGTTCCTCTAACGCTGAGCTGTACTGGTGCCCAGTGATGTGGTTAGAGCTGGACTCATTTTTGTGGGCAAGGTTGTGTCATTTTAATCACTACAAAAACATCCAGAATTTGAAGCCAGAAATCAATCTGCAGTTTCTAAAGACTGGAAAGTTAAACTTTTAAAACAACATTACAGAGATGTGTGTGAACTTAAAGGAACAGTGATTAGGATTTGGGGATCTACTAGCAGAAATGGAATATGATACTCATAACTATGTTTTTATTAGTGTATAATCACCTGAAACTAAGAATGTTTTCGTTAGCTTAGAATGAGTCCTTCATATCTACATAGGGAGCCGGTCCTCCTCACGGAGTCCTCCATGTTGCTCCGCCATGCTTCTACAGTAGCCCAGAACAGACAAACCAAACACTGGCTCTAGAGAGAGACCTTCATGTTTTTACGTTACCTGAAGGCCACCGTAGTTCTCCACATGGTTAGAATAGTTTTGAATTTTCAATTTCTGGCCTGGTATGATGTCTCAGAAGTATGTAGCCTCATATACATAAAAAATACATGGTTGGAGAACTGTGTACGACTAGCCATAATGTTTAATGTTTAGTCTTTGCGCTACTCCTGGAAGGTCAATTTCACCGTTTTCACAGTTTCTGTGGTTCAATGTCACGAGAGTTGACATAAATATACAGTATATAGATATATTATAGCTAAAAAAACTAAAACTGAAATTAATTTACTTTTGTTTTTATTTATTTTCAAATCAGGAAATATAGTTTTAGTTACGTTTTTTTAAAGGATATAGTTTTTATTTTGTTTCAGTTTACTAAAAATATTTTTCACTGCTTATTTTTGTTTTAGTTTACTAGAATAACCCTGGTTCTCCAACACGCTAAAGTATTGTTATTATGGTAAGGACGACCTCTGAGCGAGGTTAACGGCGTTACCACGGTTTTGCACTCGGCGGCTCACGTTACCGCAGTCTTGGAAAGGGAGGAGTGAGCGGAGGGGTACTCAGTTGGTTGCAATCTGCAACCACACCACTACATGCCACCGAATCCTACACACTGTCCCTTTAATAAATCATGTGTGAGACTCACATTGGGTCTGTTTCCTCCCGGTCCGATAGGATTCATCATCGTGTAAATGTTTTCACTGGAGTTAGTTGAATCTGAGGATAAAACAAAACCTTAGTTACATTATATTAAAAGAGATGATATCAAACCTCTATGAAGCACTAATTACAAAGATTTTTATCAAACAAATTAAATACTGAAATGTAAAATAGACATGATAGAGCTTGGTTGGTGAGGGGAAACATTCATGCTTGTTTTAGTGAGGAAAAAATGAGAGAGATCTATTTCTAACACAAGTGTTAGTGTTGGGGACGTAGTTAGGTGACGCACCACCTGGGCTGGGCATGATGGGAGTTCCAGGTGGACCTCCTCCGCCTGGAGGACCCTGGGGAACAACCGGCGATTTCAGAGGTTAAAATTACACTCATCACAATGTGAATTCAATCCTAACTGTATCCAGGAGAGCTGCTCTGCTTGTTCACAGATCTGAACTCACCACATAGTTTCCTGGAGATGAGGAGGAGTACGCTATCTGTCGGGGGGAGAGAGAGGAAAAAACATAATCAGATCTGAGGGTCAGAGGAATGTGAATCTATACAGGGTGGACAAAATAAGAGGAACACTTTACAATCCAATACAACAGTCCTGCAGTAAACGTTAAGCCAAGTTCACACTACACGACTTTCAAAGTCATCAGATCGCTTTACTGTTCACACTACACAACTCGCTGTCTTGTAATCGGGAGTCTTGAAGTCGTTGTGGTTTTCACACTACATGACTGACTGACAACAGGGGTTGAAACACTACAAGATCTTTCTCTGGGAGAAATCCCGATGAGGTCTCCAAACGACGTTTTGTCAAGAAAACACACTCGAGAAATACACGGTAAATAACGTAAATAACACATTGCTGATGTTGTTGGCACGTGTTTACAAAGTAGTCTCTTTCCATCGGTTTCCACAGGTCTTTTTTTTACTATTTATTCCTCTAGATGCAACAACTTTGCTCCGTGTTGCAAATGCAACACATACAGTAAGTTCCTATCGTTACAGGCGACCCCTCCGCCCCCAGGTTTCTCCTCAACCCGTGTCTCACACTCATTGGCTGTAGCTCGTGGCCGGAGTCCCCGACAGGTCAAGATATTTAGCATGAGACATCTGGAATGTGTCTCCGAGGCCTCGGTGAGCGTCGGCGAACTTCTCGGCTTGCGTCTTTGAGCAGTTCACGCATGATGCTTGAGCACTGATATGCGAGCGGCGAGCCTCTGATCTGGGGCTTTTTTGTTCGGGAGTTCCAAAAACGGGGAGCGGAAATTCAGGGCTATAGTCGTGTAGTGTGAACTAACTATTACTTATATATTATTACATGCCACAGTCTGTACTGTAAATAACTTCCTCGGAAAAGAGGAACAGTGGTCACAAGTAGCCCCTCGATTAAACCGACTGATAGACTTGATATTTGTGTAGCGACACAACAGATTACAGAGCAAAATCAACACTTCTCTAAGCTGCTAAACCAAAGCTGAACATCATAAGCGCAGCGTTTATATTTTTGCTGGGGCTGTTGAAAAGGATTGCACGGCACTGAAGGTCTTTTTTTCTCTTTCTTTGCCCAACACCTTTATGTGGTCGTTCGTAAAAGGTCAAGGCTTTCTGACTCACAGAGTTAGCATTAGGTCCTGGCCAAGGCCCTCTTCCTCCGGGACCCCTGAGGCAAAACAAGGACAGAAGGAAGAGAAGAATAAAGGGAGGAGAGAAAATGACAAACAGGGAAAGATGAGAATGGTGTGAAGAGAAAAGGGTAACATAAATAACTTGTAGAAGACGCAGCAAAAGCAGAGATTAACCTGCATTGAGACACTAGAAATCATTCTATTTGACTTTATATACGAGATGTTTATGCTTACATGTTCATTCCTGGCATGGGGCCGCCCATGGAGTTGGGAGGAGGCCTCATACCTCCATAATTCTGTGAGACAAAACGTGTAAAACTTTAGAACATTCAACGAGACGTCATTATGAGTATACGGAAGAAACTACAATTCAAGAAACAATTTGATCCTGTAAGAGCAACCACACCTACACAGACAGTAATTTATAATGAATAAGAATATACCAAAGTGTTAAATGTGATGACAGTTCAGTTGCATTAATAGAATTATTAACAGTAACAGCAACACATGTGCTGATCCTTGTAAAGCCTCAAAGTGTCTAATCTTCACAAGAGTCTAATTGACAAATTAATAATAAATGAATAAGTGTGTTTGTCTTTGTGGTTTCCGGTGCGTCGTACCTGTGGGCCCATGGCCATCCCTCGGGGAGGGTTCATCCTCATAGGTCCACCCATATTAGGATGTCCTGCAAGAAACAGACCCACAGAGTCACATCACATAACACACCAGCAGCGCTCGCGTTGAATCCACATATGGCTCCTCTCTTATAAAGTCAGGAATTAAGACGTGCCGCAGACAATGCTTCATCCTAATCCCATTAGTTGTAACCCGCTGGCCCCTCTAGCTGTAATCTGCAGCTAATATCGCACCCGGACCCCTCGCTGAGCCAGACACACCCACAAGTATTCAATCCACACGGGAAGAAAGAGCTGAATTTGTATAAAAAATCCACGTTTATTGGGTGGAGTTCAGTCCTGAAATGACCTGTTTATTAACGATTTATCACCTGAGAGAAAATTATACATCTTTTTTAATAATTTATTATTCGCTTTAAGTAATGTGTCAAACAAAAATGCTGTTCTAGTTTCTCCAATATCAGGTTGAGTAGCTATTTCTTTTATCATTATGAACCGAATCCCTTGTTTTCTCGTTATTTTATTCACACAAATAACTTGCAATGGGCCTTTATCCTTATTAAAAGGTTTCTATACGGTTCACTAAGTTAAATTTAACACTTTTAGGGTGCTTTTCACAAGGTGTAGTCCATTTGGCTAGTCCTTATCAGAGTTAAATGGATGCTTTTTCGTTTGTTTTCTATTTAATTCGGTTCGGTTTCACAGTGCATAAATCAAAATGGACCAAATAAAAATGAATTAATTGTGTTGAGGGGCGTGTACGAAGGAGCGAATTTATCTTTTTCATCTCGAGAGCTGCCACTTCTTTCACTTTGAGTTGGAATTGATCTACTGTGCGCACAAATCTCTTCTCCAGTTTATACTTTTTAATTGTCACCGTTTTTACGGGCTTTATTTAGCATATTCTGTATTTTCTCTCCGGCTCAGATGTCAAGCAGCGAACATCAGACTTCTGCACTCATGTTAAACTGTTTACGTGTGTCCCAAACGAACCGTACCAGAGTTCAATTAAAGCAAACTAAACATTGGCATGTGAAAGCGACCTTAAAGACTGCAAAGAAAGCATATTAATACCCATTTCACAGTCAAATTGGCCAAAGTATGAAAAACATATATACATTGTTGTCAGTGTTGTCCTTTTTGGAGGAAACTGAAATCAATGCTTTTCAAGAACTGCTGATATCCTGCTGTTATTTCCTGACATCGTAGCGACTAAAACAGTAATTACTTAATTGAAGAATGACTTAAAATGAATGAATAATGAAAACAATCATTGGTTACAGCTCTAGTAGAGGCATCATCCATCATAGACATCATCTACTATATTAAATAAACATATTTCATAATAAGAAACCAAAATTCGGTGCCAGCCTCACCTTGCGGTCTTGTCGGGTCCAAACTGTTTGGCAGGAGAGGCTGGGATCCAGGGATTCCCCCCGGAGGCTGGAGGAAAGACCAGAGACGTGAAAACTGATTAAAATACTGATTCACTCTCACAATTGGCAACACAGATACAAAAAAAATTAAAAAAATCAACAAAAAAAGTGACTAAGAAATGCCAAAAAAAACCTGCTCATGTACCTGATTTGGCATTCGGAGTGAGGGGCGCGGTCCACCTGGATACCGTGGTGACATGAAAGGCTGCGGAGAGAAACGGAGGAGAGGGAAAGAATAAGGAGGGTTGAGGGCGAGAAAAAGAGGGACACAGAGAAAACAACATTTTCATTATTGATAAATCCAGGAGCACTCAAACAGGGAGGACACACAGATGGACACAGTGTGGTTGGAGGATGGAGGATGGAGGATGACACTGAAAGATCATCGACACATCCGCCTGGAAACATTAAAAAATACACTTAAGCGAGTCCGTGTTTTATGATTTTTTTAACAACGCCTGCTGATACACACACTCAAAAGCATGGATTTGTGTGTGTAAAGAAGACAGCGCTCACACAGCTCCCTGCACACCCTCTCTCGCTGTGGTGTAAGCCGATTCGGCCTGTGGTCTGCCTGCGTAGTTAGAGACACCTCAGGCCAACAACACCGTCCAAAAGCCTCAGAGGAAGCATGTCCACACTCTCTCGCACACAAGACGGAAACCAGAAACCACAAGAATGAAGAGCCGGGCTGCCGCAGTTAATGGGCAAAGGCTAGCTTTACCTCCACAGTGGCATCTTGTAGCTACCGTTCTGGATAAGCTGACGCTGACTGAGAAAGTTTATCAGGGCTGAATATATTCAATACGCTCTTATTTAGTTTGGAAGTCCTTTCTATGTGTGTGTAAAGTGTGTGTATCCATGTGTTTTGTACGTATGTGTGACGTGTCCGAAGTGCCTGTCCCCCTGTTTTATTTATAAGATGCAAGAACAAGTAAGCAGAGCGGAGGGGAGTAGGCTGTGTGTGTGTGTGTGTGTGTGTGTGTGTTAACAGTGGAGGATAAGTGTGCAACCCCCCACAAGCTGCTCTGGGGGTGGGGCAAGGAGTGAATTATTCATCCCACACAGGGATAGCCGGTTCTGGGCTTCGGAGAGGAGCGGGCCCCGCTGCCTCTGGATGCTTTCATTAAGGAGCTGAGAGGGACCAAAGGGCCTCGGCATCTACGAGGAGTTAGCCGGAGCAAGAACTAGAGCTAACGGGGCTCGAGGGCAAGAGAGGAGGAGGAGGAAGAAGAAGTGTGTGAATGGAAAAGAGCTTGTGTGTGGGCGAGGGGGGGTGGATGAAAGAGAGAGGGGTGTTTGAGAGAAAGAGTTTGCGTCTTACCTGGCCATGGGGTCCCATCATGGGGTTGCTTGGGTTGTGTGGGGGGGGCTGTGCGTGGGGGGACTGCTGAGAGCCGGGTGGTCCCTTTAAGAAAGAAGAGCGATATCAGAGAGGGGAGGGCCCAAAAGTGGGCTTTACACCTGGAGGAGTTACCCCGTCAAAATCATAGGGAAAGAGGAGGACGAGGAAGGGGGGAAGTCAGCGGGGAGTCTTTGGGAAGAAGAGGAGCAAGAAGATGGATAAAGCTCTTTAAAATGTTGCAGTTAGATACTCCTTGGATGAAAACACAGAAAAGCCCAACAGGAAAACAGTTTTAATTTGCCTAACAAGCGAACAGAAATATTTATTTTGTGGGTCTGATGGTTTCCTCTCGGACCCTCAGGTTAGAGGACTACAGGTCGTTTTCCTCTCAACCACATGGGGGCAGTGTTGCCAAAGGCTCGGTGCAACAGGACAGGAAGCAGCAGGACAGGCACTAAGTGGCAACTTTAAAACCACGAAGATGAGCCTGACAAAAACATAGTTAAAGTTTTATTTCCTGCTTATTGTGAGCCACCTTCAGTATGACAATGCATCAACGAAAGCAACCCCCGCGCTTCTGCGACACACTGCTGTGTTATTGCTGACATTTCACCTCGAGACAAGAGGTGAACGACCCCTAATAAATAACTCATTATGCAACGGTCTCTCTTCCGCTCTTATCACGGTCAGCGCCTTCATCTCTTCTTTTTAAACTGTTGATCGGACAAAACGAGACATTTGAAACACCGTGATCTCCGGGAAGCGGTCATGGGGGTTTATTATCTTCTGACATTTTATAGAATAAAAACTATTCATCTATTAAATATATATATAATCAACACATAATGAAGGTTGCAGTCCTAATCTTTTGTACTCGTGCTTTTATTTATTTAAAATAAAGAGATTTTATTCAGACAAAGTTCTTGTACAGCTGCTAGTGTTTTGACATTTGAGCATGTGGCCTCTTTTGTTAAATGAAAACAACTACCAACATGTTTACTAGGGCTGTCAACCCATTAAAATATTTAATAGCAATTAATTACATGATTGTCCATAGTTAATTGCGATTAATCGCACATTTTTTATCTGTTCAAAATGTACCTTAAAAGGGAGATTTGTCAAGTTTTTAATACTCTTATCAACATGGGAGTGGGCAAATGTGCTTGTTTTATGCAAATGTATGTATATATTTATTATTGTTAATCAATTAACAACACAAAACAATGACAAATATTGTCCAGAAACCCTCACAGGTACTGCATTTACTATAATAAATATGCTCAAATCATAACATGGCAAACTGCAGCTCAACAGGCAACAACAGCTGTCAGTGTGTCAGTGTGCTGACTTCACTATGACTTGCCCCAAACTGCATGTGATTATCATAAAGTGGGCATGTCTGTAAAGGGGAGACTCGTTGGTACCCATAGAACCCATTTTCATTCACATATCTTGAGGTCAGAGGTCAAGGAACTCCTTTGAAAATGGCCATGCCAGTTTTTCCTCGCCAAAAATTTAGCGCAAGTTCAGAGTGTTATTTAACCTCCTTCTCGTCAAGCTAGTATGACATGGTTGGTACCAATTAATTTATTAGGTTTCTAGTTTCATATGATACCAGTATCTTCACTCTAGCTTTAAATTTGAGTCTGCTACAACCTCCGAAAGATCGATTGCGTTAAAGAAATTAGTGGCATTAACACAAATTTGTGTTGAGGCATTAACTTTGACAGCCCTAGTTTCAACATTTGACTATGTGGCCTCTTGGATTAAATGAAAACAACAACATAAATATATTATTTCTCAAAGCAGAGTATCGAAAAGATTTGAAATGGCCCAAACTGTGAGTATGAACCACATTTGCAGCAAACAACCAAAGCTTTCCGTTACAGTAAGGCCCCTTGAACACAACATACACACAAACACACACACACAAACCCTCGCCCAATCTCACTCCCCCACCAATGTTATAAATAGCACTTCCATGCGTCTCTCCTCACCCTCTCTCCCCCAACCCTTCCCCTTGCTTATTCGCAGTCGTACTCTCACTAATCCCGCCTCACCACCACCACCACCACCACCGCCACCATCCTCTCTGTACATCGCCTCGCTCTCAGCAAGCAAACAATGGAGTGGTAGGTAGCCACAGAAACAAACACTGGGCCACAATCCTGGTGGCACTGATCTTTCACATTTCCCTCTCTTCTTCCTCTCACCCCTCTTCATCTCCCTCCGTCCTTCCCTCTCTTCTATCATGTCACTCGCTTTTTCTCTCTCCACCACCTTATCGTGCATCCTGCCAAATGCCAGTGCTGTCCATCACGCCACCGCCTGCCTCACGGAGGACGACGCGAGTGTGTTTGTGTTTGTTGAATGTGTGCAGATATGTACGTGTTTGTATACGCATCTCATTCTCCTCACTCTTCAGACAGCCATCTCCCACACTTAAACCTTTCCCTTCACAGAGCCGAGACAGGTCAGAGACAGAGACGGAGATGGAGCGAGCGGAGAGAGGATGAATACGGGGATGGTTGAATCACAGGTCGGTCGAACGGCAGCACCGGCGAGAGCGAGCCACAGATGAATGAACGGCGTGAGGCTGTGGTGGGTGTAAACATCCAGAGTGGAATGTTTGGAAAAATGTGGGAAAGTGGGAGAGCTGGAATTGTGGCGTCATCTCATAAAACTCGCTTACTGATTTAAGAGTGAAGGACTTAATTGCTACACCCCGACGGATACTGGATTTTTTGAGGGCGATATTGATCAATGAAAAACTGATAATCAGCTGATATTATGTGATAAAGATTAGAGCTGCAGTGATTAATCGATTAGTTGTCAATTATTAAATTAATCGCCAACTATTTTGATCATCGATTAATCAGTTTTAGTAATTTTTTTAAGAAATAAAAAGTAAAAATTCTCTGATTACAGCTTCTTAAATGTGAATATTTTCTGGTTTCTTTGCTCCTCTACGACAGTAAACTGAATATCTTTGAGTTGTGGACAAAACAAGACATTTGAGGACGTCATCTTGGGCTTTGATCAACATTTTTTCACCATTTTCTGACATTTTATAGACCAAACAACTAATCGATTAATCTAGAAAATAATCAACAGATTAATTGACAGTAAAAATAATCGTTAGTTGCAGCCCTACTTAAAATATGTCTGACTAAACGAAAAATTTACGATAAACTTTTTCCTCAGGCATAACAGTAGGTTTAGAAAATCCTTGATCTTTTTAAGCTAAATAAACCATTTTAAACCCAGTGAATTAGCTGAACAATGTATCGTCACAAAGCTGTAAACAAAGCTGTTTTACTGCTGCAGTTTCTGCCCAACGTGCAAACATAAATGCCAACACTGTTATATATTTAATAACCTAATTTCGTTCAATACTATTGGCCTGCTGATATCAGTCTGGCTCTAACAATTAGTCTGAAATGCTCTGCATTCGCTTTTTAAAAAGGAAAAACTGAAAAGATTCCTCGAATCTTGGTGATTTGTGTGTTTTAATTAGAGTTAAGTGGTTCTTCTTCATTAAATCTCTTTTTAAAACATAACTGAATTAAATAAATATACTTTACTTTGCGATACAATACACCATCTCCTCCAAAGAATATGCAAATATTGCCTAAACTTGATTTGTTTTTGGAGAGTGTGGTGGACGAATGGCTGAGAGACAGAGATGAGTGTTATTGGAGGTGATGGAGGAGTGAACAGGACAGTGACAGAGGGGGTAGGTCATACCTGGAAGAAGCCTGGGGGCATGGGACCACCTGGCATGGCGTCGTTCGGGGGCATGTTGCCCATCACAGGGCTGGGCGCCGCCGCTGCGCTCTGAAACACACAAACAGGGTGATTAAATGAGGTGTCTCTAACTGCTCTACAGTAATATTTATGAACATGATGCACTGGCCAAAATATGACTACAGGGGGCAGTGTCTGCACCTGCAATCACAGCACCACCCCCTCGCATCTAAAGTTTAATGGTTAATTCAGAAAAGTGTCTTCTATTAAAACCTTTAAACAGTCCTCTCATCTCTGTGGTAGAGAGAGTGGCTCTTCTCTTTCTGTGAACTAGGATGGAAGCAAAGAGAAAAGTTTCAAGGAGAAATCACACTAAAATGAAGAGTCGGATCTCTGGGAGAATCATTATGAAGTTTCAGAGACACAAAGCTGTAAAGAAAAGGGCTTTCTGACCAGTATGTGCTGTTGCTTTAAGTCAAAACCTATTAATCTACCAGGTAGATTTGTTTTATTATGGTCCATCTCATTTTAAAAACCACAGTTCTACAGTATATTTCATTATTTAACGAACAACAGCAGCAGTATAACCTCTCAGATGTCTCCACAGAACTCCTATATTGTTTTCTTGTTTGCAATATGGCAATTAGGAATGCACCAATTTTTCGGCCGAACATCGGTATCGCCGATATTTGATAAGATGACATTCTATCAGCCAATCTAATGTGTTGTTGTGTTCAATTTTTCGCCAGCTAAATGTTGTGTTGGTTATTACAAATTTTTTTTTAAATAATCTTTTTCATGTGAAAGAGGGCTATATTAAAAAGGGACTGTTTGTAACTTCTTACACGTATACATCAATCCGGGTCGGTGTCCCATGCGTACTCGCGTGTGGCTATGCTGTTCAGACTCAGACTCCAACACAAACTACATGGAAGCACCAAAACCGCAAAGTTATATCTACTGAAGACAGTTTTGGCCGCGGTTGGACCGTAGCTTTGGTCTCCAGGGCCGGAGTCTCTGCTCCTCTGCCTGCCTCTCTTCACTCACACACTGCGCTCGTTCTCGCTCAGCTCGCTCCACCTCATGTGCATGCGCGCGACACACTGCAGAAGAGTTAGTTTAGCTCTGAGAATATCTAGTGAATGTACAGTGGACGTTTGTGCAGAAATAAATGCTGCAGCTCCTCCAGATCAACAGAGGTTTCCCGTGTCTTGCGAAGTGACGACGCTCCGCAGCGAGAAACGTTATCGTCTCCGACCAAAACTCCGGTGTCTCCCCTGTTCACACCGACCGCGGTCGGGAGGCTGAGGCAGGAAAAGCCAACACTAGGATCAGCAGTGATTCATGGAGAGACCTCCGTCTGGTCAGCTAACATTACTGCCAAGCAGGTGAAGTATAGAGTGATATTGTGGTTTTAGCTGACGTGTGTCGCCTCACTGTTTTGAGCGATGCTCGTTCATGTCTATGTAGAGCGAGCACAAGCACGAGCCCGAGCAACAGGACGATGACTTTTGTTGACTTAACGACCACAGGTGTCGCTGTTAACAAGCATTTCTGGTTCTTACAAACAGTCCCTTTAAAGGTTGTTTCGTACATTTGAATGATTGAATTTGTGCTAATTCAAAGACGGTGAAATGAAACGCTGAATGACTTAAAAACAGCTCAGTTATGTCTTTGTTTCCCCGGCACAGAAAAGGAATAAATTACAACAACATTTGGTATCGGCTAAAAATTTCCTAATCGGTGCATCCCTAATGGTAATTCATAACTGAATCTGTGGATGATCCTGAAACGCCATAATACACTACAGTTGCCAGTTTATTAGGTACAGCCGAGTGCATCCGATGAAAACAAAACAACAGACAAATATACCTTTATAAAGTTAATGTTTCCTTCACAGTGTCAGAGGTGTACATTCAACTCTTTGGAGGCTGTAGGTGGTGTTGTATTGTATCACTAAAGATTTTTTTTTTTCATTTTTAAGAAACCACAAGTGATTTATCTTTGTTTCTCATTTTACACATATAATTTCCATATTATATTAAAAATATGTTAATTAAAAGGTCCATCTTTTACTGTGATGATATTCATGGTTTATTTTATTTAGGCGAGTTTCACTTTGGATTATTTATTTCATCTTAGTTTTAACACTAAATAATGCTCCAAATTCTCGCTAAATTTTGGCGAGGAAAAACTGGCATTTTAGCATTTTCAAAAGGGGTCCTTTGACCTCTGACCTCAAGATATGTGAAGGAAAACTCTCAGATGAACAGAGTGAAAATGGTGTCTTATTAGATAAAACAGATGACAAAAAAAGGTAATAAATTGAAATATATCACAATATATCTTATAGCAATACTCAGCATATCGCAATAAGATCATTTTGTGACTTAAGTATTGTGATAATATCGTATCGTTGGGCCTCTGGTGAATCCCACCCCTAGAGACTCCGATCGGGATAAATTCAGGGCCAAAAAAGACTTGATCAGGAGATCACTAGTTTTAAGTCTGGAGAGTCAAAAAATGTTTAAAAGCAAAACAACAGTTAAACCTGCTGAGCAACTTTTACTTATCATATTATTGCATCTAACAACAATACTACTGTTTCTCCTTCCCGTCAGTCAACAACAATATGGAAAAAATAAAACTAGAATCTAGGATAGAGGAGAGGGGGGTGAACGATTCAGCCCGGGAGTTAAATATGATATAACTGTATTCTTGTCAACACACATAGATGGAGAAGCGTGTTCCGAGTGCTTACATAAGCACGCCGGAACAAACACACGCAAGCACATGAACGCGCAAACACACACACACACACACACACACACTCACACACGTACATACACAGTCAGGGACACACAAAGAGTTGCATCACAGGCTCATAAAGTGCAGCCCTTCAGTACAGAGAGGCAGACAGGGGAGAACCACAGGCTACAGGACCAGAACAGGGAGGGGGTTTAAGACCCAGGGGAGGGAGTCTCTCTCACAAACACACACACGCACACACACAGACACACACATATATCTACCGTTCCACCAGCACACGCACACCCGACGAACACACTACATCCATGTGACATACACTGTATGCTTGGACACATATTACCAATTACACGCATGTACACAAATACACTCGCTGCCCTTCTTCTCCTATCTGAAACCAACACACATTAAAAAAATAAAAAAATCACACTGACACACACACACACACCTCCCCCCATCTTTATGCTAATTCTGCTAGTGAACATGAGCAGGCCACTGAGTCCCTGGGGAAGAAGCCGGGTCGGCTGCCTCTTTCTCTCCTCCTCCATCCTCCCTCCCTCCCTCTCATCTCTTCTTCTGCACACTTTTCTCTCCATCTTTTCTCCTCTCCGTGACCCCCCTCACTTATTTTCCCAGCACTGGCACACACATATAAACACACACACACACCTTTCCTGTGCCCCAACCCCTGTACTATTCCTCCCCATCACAACCTCTCCTCCTCTCCTCTCCTCCCCCCCACCCCCCCAGTAGGGTGTCAGCAGCTTGCAGAAGCTGTTGCTATGGAGACAGTTCCTATCTGCACTCTGTCCCCCTGGCATCCCCCGCTCCAGGAGCGCAGAGAGAGAGAGAATAAGAAGATGCAGGAGAGAGAGAGAGAGAGAGAAAGAGAGAGAGAGAGAGGAAAGAGTGAGTTAGAGAGTGAGGCAGAAGAGGGAAAAAAAAAAAAAAAGATGATGGGGGAGAAAAAAGCCGAGATTTCTGTTCACGATCAATCACTTGGTCACATTATTGTTGTTAATGATCGACTTATCTGCTCGTTAGCGCTGCGCAATTAATCGAATATTAATCACAATTTTTGGCTTCCCACAATTAAACGAACAGGATCACCTGCGATATATTGATGTTTAAAATGCGTTTTCTGCTCATAGAAAACTCTGCTGCGTATCAAATCAAGCGCTTCCTCAAACTAACAGCTAGCCACCAGCCGGTGATCGAGATGTTTTGGCTACACTTTTAGGGTACAGATATAATCTATACAACCAATGTGTTTATGATTAACCTCTTTTTTACGCGATGACCCCGGTACCGGTAATGCTGTGGTGGTATTTCGTCCAAACATTGTTTGTTTGGCAAGGATTTCAATATTTTAGTTACAAAATCAACACATTTTTTAATATATTTGACCGATTTTTTTTTTTTTTAGAATGTACATACTTGACTTTGGATTATTTTTTGTTGTCTTATTTACATTGTTATTGATCTTAATTGTTATTATCTAAGTTTAACATCATCATATATCGTTATTATAATAAAACTACTCCATTCGAAGTTAAAATTATACAATTTAGTTGCTTTTTTTATTGATTTTATACTGTGCACTATGGTAGAATGTGATGATGCACGGGGTACATGTCATGACCAAGGGCTCCATTGTGTGCACATAGCCTCCTGTAATGGATATCAGTAGTATTTCATAGCCAGATTCCCTCTCAAGAGGTAGAAAAACCCATTTGGCACACTTTAGGTATCCAAGTGGCCAAATGGAGAGTCCGTCTGGTCCTATCCTTATTAAAAACCTTTGTAGAATCTATGTGCTTTGTGTTATTTATATCCGCTTTGGCACAGTTGTAGTCAATGAGCTGCTGAATGAATCCAGTGGCATCATTGCTATAATGGTGTTATCCACTGTCTAATCTAGAAAACACTTTAGGCACGGTAAAGATGTACATTTTTCCTTTGGTTCATCACAATTTACTCAGACATAGTAACAGTCACAATGTTACTTACACTGGGGATGAATTCTCTGAGGTCTTACCTATCCATAGAGACCAAGATCATGCATATAGACCTGGTAGTCGTAGAGCTATTCTTGATTTATTTTGGGTGTGTCTGTCATGGATAACCACACCTTCCAGCACCCTAGGGCTTAAGAGGTTAAATTGAGAGCGTAAAATTGTTTATCAAGCCTCTTAATGTTACTCTCAAAGTGCACCAGATTGATGTATTTAACTTTCAAATGTAGCTAGCGAAAAGGATAGGGTGAATATTCCGGTATTTCTTCATATCGTAGAAAAAAAAAAAAAAGATTGCAATGTCAGTTTTTCCTGTTTTAATGTGAAAGTGCAGTATAAAAAAATATGTTGTCGCAAAAAATCAATGAATAATCGTGATAAATAATATGTCAATATTGATTTAAAAATAATCGGGATTATCATTTTGGCCATAATCTCGCAGCCCTACTGCTTGTGCATTCCTCCAGCACGCTGAAAGTGCAGTTAGAGGTAGATTTAGTATGCGGTCGGTCTTTATTAAAACCAACTGGCCCGGGGAAATACAAAAAAAAAGGATCCAACTGTGCTTTTTTTGTGGTGGCGCCCACAGTACCGTCTATATCTACCTTTCCATTTCAACTCGGAAGTGGCACACTGTCGGAAAAACCTTGTGACAAGACTGCCTCCTTGAATCCGAATAACTTTTGATTCACAGAGAAAGTAAATCTAGCTCATCTTGTTGACATTGGTGCAGGTAAACAATAACGCAGACACAACATACAGGTAGAGCGAACGCTGCCTTTATGCAGACGGTGCAATCCACAGCAGACATTAGTGCCGCACTAATTAGTTGATATAATGAACATGGATTTTTTTGTAGTTGAGCTGAATTATTCATTTTCAGACTGAACGTATGGAGAGAGAGAGAGAGAGGAGTCTGTAAATGAAGGAGTGTGCAAAGGAAGCGGCGGGTGGCAGCGCAACTTAAAAAGGGCTTTAATGCCTGACATGCAGCAGGAAGGAGAAGAATACGTTTCTTTCATTGAAGCTGGCTGCAAGTTCAACAAAAACCCACGGGACACATTTTCAAATGTCTGGGAATATTTACACTGTTTAAACTGTAAGCTATATTTTAATGGCCTTTTTCCTCGGCAGCGCTGCACAAACACGGTGTCAAAGCACAGAAATAATATTAGGTACGGTTTTTTATGTTACCTGGCTATCGGTAATACACAATCTGGACGCACAGACCTGAACTGTAGCTCACCGTTGTGGCTTCAGTAGTTTTGGATGGAGAACTGCTAACTTTAGCATTACTTTTTACAGCGTGATATAACATTGTCAGTCTCTTTAAAATTATATTTAAGGATCGACATTTTATTAAAAACAGCTACACCAACTATGTGTTTATTTATTTAATTGGCTACACAGCCATAAATTTTCTTCTTTGCCATAACATAAAACATTAGATGAAGAGTAATTAGTATCTAACTGTGTGCATTAATACTCAAGTTAAAATAAGACAGAGTTCAACTACTTTGTCACTCCATCCTGTAGAGACAGAGCTAGTAGCACTGGTAGTCATGGAAGTGTTCAATAAAGATCTATCTAATATTTATCTAACTATAGCTTCAAATAATAACGATAGAGCGGATTGTGGCTGACTTTTTCCCACAGTTTGTTGACATTTTCGCAGATAGCATTCCAGCTATTTCTCTTTTTGTAATGACACATCAGACTAAAGCATTCCTTGGGCGTCCTGATGGTCAAAGAGACATAACATGTAACCACAACGTCCACAACGTGTGGCTAGGAACCTTTACAGCTGTTTTCTGTCACCTCTCAATTCTCCCAAAAGAACCTCAAAAATACCTTGAAAAAAGAGCTAAAGCATTAATCATTACATCAGCCAGTTAGTCAACAGACTTGTATTCAGTAGCAGAACAAAGTAAAAAAAACAAAACTTTTCTAAATCATCTAGAACTAAAATGTTTAGTTTGTCAATTTATTCATCCTTAAAATGTATTTTTCTTTAAATTAGGACTGGGCAATGTGGAGACAACCAAATATCACACTATTGTTTACCAAATACCTTGATATCAATATTGAGACAAACTTGCAGGGTTGACTATCGGTGCTTTCACAAAATATTTAGCCAAATAAAAAATCAGCAGTAACGTGGATGTAATGACGTAAGACAAATAATAGAACAGTCAGAAAATCACATCACTTTACTGAAATGCAGCCTTTAAAACCAGGAAAAGACAACACTTATATACAATATTCACAATATCTGGTCTCATATCACAATATCGATATAATATCCATAAAATGCCCAGCCCTATTTTAAATGCCCCAAATTTACTGGTTCCAGCTTAACCACAGAAAGGATAGTAGGTGGAATATCTTTGCTTTTGGGATTGTTGGTCGGACATAAGAAGCATCACCTGAAGACGTCACCTTGGACTGGGAACTCGTGATGGGTATTTTTCTGACATGTTAGAGACCAAAAGAAAGACTGAGGGGAAAAAATAGGCAGATTAATCGATGATAGAGCTATAACGATTTATCAGTTAATCAATTAGTTGTCAGCTATTAAATTAATTGGCAAATCTTTTAATAATCGATTAGAGCAACTGTTTTAAGACAAAAAAGTAAAAATTCTCTGATTTCAGCTTCTTAAATGTAAATATTTAATAGTAGTTTCTTTACTCCTCTATGACAGTAAACTGAATATCTTTGAGTTGTGGACAAAACAAGACATTTGAGGACGTCATCTTGGGCTTTGGGAAACACTGATCGACATTTTTCACCATTTTCTGACATTTAATAGACCAAACAACTAAATCGATTAAATCGAGAAAATAATCAACAATGAAAACGATGATTATCTGCAGCCCTTAAAGCTGAATTAGACGAGATTGGAGCAAATATGATTAAAATGGTTGCTATATCGTGAAACATGTAAGCTGAAAAAAAATCATGTGCCTCTGTGTCCTCCGGTGCTCCATCTGCAAGATTTCACAGACCGGAGGAAAACAAGCAGTAAGAGCTGATCTGAGGTCTGCTGTCCATCTGCCGTCTATGAGAGCTGGCTGTCAATCACTCGCGAACTCCGACCAAACGGTCAAACTAGGCAGCGCTGTTACGTTAATGCCTATTTCTCGCCTCAGATGTTTTCAGAATCATCTTGTAGCATGGTTTAGCTGTAAAATGAGAAAGTTGTGACGCCACCTCCATTGTGAAATCTGGTGAAGGAACGCCAAGTTCCGGTCACATGGACCGGAGCACAGCCAATAGGAATACTCTCTCAATGAAATGACCTGTGATTGGTCAAAGTTTCCTGTCACGGGCTAGATTTTTAAAAGCCTGAAAACCGAGCCATGAGGAGGTGCAGAAGTCTAGTTATCTCTCAGAACACTTGAATTACAATATGCTGAAAGGTTATTATGGGATTTTTGCTTAATGATGCCAAAAATATCCTGCCTGCTGCCACTTTAAATCACCAGAAATAGGCTACTGCCATATTTCCCAGTACATGCACCAGTTGGTTGCTGGTATCCAGCTATTTTAATGAGGTTATTTTTCCGAAACTACTCCCTCCAGGTCTGAGGGAGGGTTATCTAGATTGGTCAGACGGAAGCAGGTTTAGATAAGCTTCTAACCAAAAGTACTGTGTAATTAACTTTATCCAACTCCTTGAGTCAACACGATAGTGTCTTAGTGACAAAAATATTTGTAACTGTGACGTGTTGTGGCTCCGTGCGAGGACACCGTGTTGTATTTGCTTTTCCTCCTTAGTGCAAACCCACAACGTTGATGAAGAATCTATCCGAGAACAAAAGACTAATGATCTGATTGGCTGGAACAGTACAGTATGTAGATGGCTATACAGAATAGCATTGATCCCTCCCTCTCCATTTCCCTCTCCCTCTCTTGCACCCATAGGACCTACTGGACAGATCAATAGTGCTCAACACATTATTGACCTCCGCCTGATACCTTTCACAGGGATAAAGACAGAGACATAAACACTGGATGGAGAGAGGGGAGAGGTAGGAAGAGACAGCGAATGTATCTGTGTGTGTGTGTGTGTCTGTATTTATGTGTGTCCCTGCCTGGAGAGGGTACTAATCTACATTCTGGTTCACACTGATATGTACCTCATCACTGTCTCCTTGACCTGCTGTCCTTAGCGCACAGAGAGAGGGAAAGAAAAGAGGAGGGAGGGAGGTGAAGGAGTGAGGATGGAGGAGAGTGAGAGTGTGGAGACGGGAGGAAAAAATAGCTGACTGTGGTGATCTGGCTAATTTATCAGCCCAGTCAAAACAGTGTGTTTCGCTCTGGAGCAACAGGATACGGCTGCTACTCTCACCGTCACGTCTGACAAACAAATGCACAAACACACACACAAACACACACAATCTCTGAAAGCCCAGCTGGTCCTCAAAACTGGCGCAACACACACACACAAACACACACACACACACCAAACACACGTACACACTTCCCCAAAAGCTGCTGCCAAAGCATCAGTACTGAACCAGACAGGCGGACTCGTGCACACACACACATGCACACACACCGGATGACAGCACTAATACATGCTGCAGACACAACATCCACTTAGCCAACACTCCAGAGAGAAAGCAGAGAGGGCCAAAGACACGAATATGAGGAGAATGAGAACAACTGTGAACCAGAATAAGCTTCAACTAAACTTACAATAAGAGATTTACGTGTCTTCGGCTTTCAGGTGATGTGGAGAGACTATCGCTCAATCCCATCAGGACCCTAAACCCTCGCCCCGTCCACTCCACCTCCGTATCTGTGTGTCCTCCGCCCCCTCTTAGTTGATTAGTAGACTAATCAATTGTTTTGGTCTTAGTTGACTAAGATTTCTTTTCGATTAGAGTTTTTTTTATTCTGTTTTCCTGCTGAATGACTTATTTTCAAGAAACCTGTGAGCACATCTCTGGTAAACACAAGATTTAAAGTGGTGCTTTTGTGTGATTCCTTGCGGAAAAACTCAGTTTCACAGATCTGTCGATTAAATCAATTCATCGATTTGTCGACTAAGAATTTCTTTGGTTGAGGACAGCCCTAATTAAAGGCTGTCCAAATGACGTAGTGTGGAGTGGAAGTGGCCAAAAAAATCTTCCCCGGTGCTCCACTACCCCGAACTGTCCAATAAGAGTGTATACTTTAAACTACCACTACGGGTTTTTAGTGAAAGCATGAAACCATGTACACAATTTCCACTGTTAGTTGGTTTTAGACAAGTACAAGACAGCTAGAGATGCAATGATTAATCAATTAGTTGATTAATCAATTAATCGCCAGCTATTTTGATAATTGCTTAATCGGTTTGAGCATTTTTTGAGAAAAAAAAGAATAAAAATTCTCTGATTCCAGCTTCTTAAATGTGAATATTTTCTGGTTTCTTTACTCCTCTTTGAGTTGTGGACAAAACAAGACATTTGAAGACGTCATCTTGGGCTTTGGGAAACACTAATCCACAGTTTACACCATTTTATAGATCAAACAAATAATCGATTCATTCAGAAAATAATCGTTAGTTACAGTCCTAAAGAGAGCGTTAGCCCTGATAGTCACACATTGAGTCTAGAGCTGCAACTAACGATCATTTTCTCGATTAATCGATCAGTTGTTTGGTCAATAAATGCTAGAAAATGGTGAAAAATGTCAATCTGTGTTTCCCAAAGCCCAAAATGTCATCCTCAAATGTCTTGTTTTGTCCACAACTCAAAGATATTCAGTTAGAAACCACAAAATATTCACATTTAATTAGAGAATTTTTAAATTTTTTTTCTTAAAAAATTAGAGTGGGATCCTGGGAGCTAATGTGAAAACACTTCTCTACCGTTTAAAAAACAGTTTCCCCCCAAAATATATAAAAAAATAACACAAGGAGATAAACTGCTGTTTTCACCCATGTAACACATCAAACTGTGCAACACGTGTAACGCAGTGTTTCCTAACGTCGTCACACAGCTAATTATCAAGTTTAATGGAGCTCTTTTCACTTATTCCATGACAGCGCGCTGATGCTGCTGGTGGCAGAGAAGCGAAGAGGATAAACAGAGCACAATGCACGCAAGTAGCTTTTGGGAAAACAGAGCTTCTTTTGATTCAACTGGCCTTAAAGTAAAGTAGGAAAAAAACACATCCAAGGTTGTTTAAAATGCTGGATAATTTGTGCTGGTTTTAATGAATTTCTGAAGAAACATTTAAGACAGTAACCGTAACTAATACAGCTGGGTTTGAATATTTCATGAACATTTAAGGAAATAGGAAAAACTAAAATAACACTAGTGTCATCCTGCAAGGCATCAGAAGGTATTGAAAAGCCCCAAAATGTACACTAAAAACAATGTTTCCTGCGCTTTTATACTACCGTTTGTACTTGGAACAATTTAGAAATACAGTTGAGACCTTTAAATACACAAAAAACTAATATATTGCCATGTCATATTTGCCTCAATCTAATAAAACAAACTGCTAAACGAGTACAATTCTCACTACAATGAAATGTCAAGTTTGAATAAATGTAAGAAGCAATATGTTCTACAGCTGCAACTAACGATTATTTTCATTGTCCATTAATCTATAGATTATTTTCTTGATTAATTGATGAGTTGTTTGGTCTATAAAATGTCAGAAAATGGGGAAAAATGTCAATCAGTGTTTCCCAAAGCCCAAGATGACGTCCTCAAATGTCTTGTTTTGTCCACAACTTAAAAGGTATTCAGTTTACTGTCATAGAGGAGTAAAACAAGCAGAAAATATTCACAATGAAGCTGAAATGAGAGAATTTTCTACTTTTTTTCTTAAAAGAATTACTCAAACCGATTAATTGATTATCAAAATAGTTGGCGATCAATTTAATAGTTGACAACTTATCGATTAATTGTTGCAGCTCTACTATTTTCCTAAAATAATAGCTCTTTTATTTTTCCTAAAATAGCACATACCTCAATATAAAGCTTTTTTTCTTTAGTGTTGTTATTTGATTTCAAATAAAAATAAAACTAGGCCTATCCTCCATCCGTCTCCCCCTCATCTCTCTCTCGCTGTTTTGACATTTGCCCACTCGCTCCACTTTCAAATACCTTAACTGTCTCTTGTCTTCATGTTGTCTACACTGCCCTCTCCTCCTCGGCACAACTAGGCATTGTGGGTAAACAGCTAGATTAGCCAATCAATCTTCTCTGGGGAACAGAGGTAGTAGTGGTGGTGAGGGAGGGAGGGAGGGTCAGGGAAGAGATAGGAGAAGAGGAGGAGAGTCGGAGAGAGGGAGTGAGCGATAAGGCGAGTGAGACGAGAGGGGGCGGACTGGTGTGCTGGGCGAAGGAGAGAGTAAGAGATATAGTAGAGAGTGTGGGAGGGAAAAAAAGGTGGGGAAAGAGGGGGAGGGAGGGAGGGAGGGAAAAGATGCAGATGTGGGGGTGTCGCAGCAGCGAGAGGAAACATGATGTGAACAGGCTGGAGCTGCACAAATGTAAAAGACAGAAATAAGAGTGAGGAAGGAGAGAAGTGAGAAACGTGGGCAGATGTGTAAAGAAAGAGTGAAGAGCAACAGGGCAGGTAAAAAAAAATAAATAGAGGAAGACTGTGATGAAGGAATCAGGACGTACGTATCAACAACATAACATAGTGCTGATTAAATACTGTACATGCATACGCACCTGTACCGTTACTGTGTATCTTGTCATGTTAGGACAGCTGCACCATGTTTGCTTTGTGACTCTTTATAGCAAAGCAAAGCATATTCATAACCCCTCATTACAGGCTGAATAAATGCGTTTCTATCCACCTATTTTTATGCACAAAAGTCGAAATATCACAAAAAAGTTTTTACGCTTGGCGGAGATGGAACAAATTGGTGTATTGATAAAAGCAAAATACAACAAAGAGTAATGGAAGCAGACTTAGGGAATGAGTCATGACGCATCAGATCAACTGATCTGGTTACAGCAACCTTTACTATCATAAGAGGCATTTTAGGCAAATAAGAAAAAAATAATCTGTCTGGAGCCGCAAAACATTTGAGCATTGTGATGACGGTAACACAGTTTATAGTCTAAGTATATAGTGTATAAGTCTAATGTAGTGAGCGCCAAAGTGCAAATGTACGACGGAGTATTAGGGCCACATTGAGGGGAAAAAATATGAGATTTCCAGAATAAAGTCATAATATTACGAGAAAAAAGTCATAACTTTATGAGAAAAAAAGAAAATAACACGTAAAATTACTACTTTATAATATTACGACTTTTTTCTCATAAACCTATGACTTTATTCTCATAATATTATGACTTTATTCTCGATATCTCAGATTTTCTTTTTTTTTTCCTTAATGTGGCCCTAATACTCCGTCGTACCATAGACCTACAACGTTGATAAAGATGAAAATGTAAACAAAAAACAGTTATTAATTTCCATTTTTAAAAATCAACAGAGAGCCACTGGAGAGGAGCAAAAGAGCCGCATGTGGCTCCGGAGCCGCAGGTTAGTGACCCCTGGGTTAGACCGATGAGAAGATTTCGGAAATGAATGCATGAGACAAACATATTTTCCATTTGTTTGAGTTTTGACTGTCCCTCTTGTAGTTACGTCATCTTGTTGCACTCTCTTTTCTTCTTCTGCAATAGTTTAACGGTACCTGACCTGACAGAATTGGCGTCACCAGCTGTTATCTCGATACGCCCTGTTGTAGAGGTGCAGTAGTCTCTCGCATAGCCGGACGTATCTCCAAGAAAGGTCTGGCTCCACACATTATCATTCTGGTATAGGGGGGCTTGTTTGTATTTCTTTAAACCAATCACAATCGTCTTGTGTGGTGCTAAGCACAGAATGCAAAATAGATAACACAAACAGCGAAATACGCAGCCAACGGCGGGCTTATACCCACAATCTACATCCAGTGAGTCAGACTAGGTGCAGGGTAGCATAGTGAAACGTGAGGAAGAGAAAATGTCATGCTGGCAGGGAGGAAATAAACATGAAAAACAAAAAAAAACCTTTGTATTATTCACACTTCTAAAAACAGTCCTTGTGCTGCTCTTCAAAAACCAGTCCATTCTCTCATTTCACTAACATATAGCATAACCTTCCCAGTTTAAACTGGCCTATTAGGTCAGGACTCTGGAATGAACAGTTGACTCATACTAATACTACTACCACTACCACTACCACCACTACTACTACTACTACCACTACCACCACTACTACTACTACCACTACTACCACTACCACTAGTACCACTAGTACCACTAGTACCACTAGTACCACTACTACTACCACTACTACTACTACTACTACTACCACTACTACAACACCATATAATAGAACTACTGTTGGGGTGTGCTTCCTCTTTCAGCAACAGCACAAGACGGCTTCCACAAAGACTCAATCGCTGATAGGTTATGGCTTTTTTAAAATATGTTTTAAAGAAATACTGGAACCAAAATTAAAATTACTTTTCTTAACAAAAAAAAGGGCTTAATAAATATTTAGTGAGGGAGTTGGTGCCTCCTCACAACGCCGAATATTCATGTGACAGTAGTGGATGGACTGGATTTAAGACTCAACAATTAATACTGCTAATCAAGGCCGCACATTAATCGAAGCATAACGTGATGTTTGAATGATGAAACACAAGTTTAGTCTTATTTATGCGGCAGACAACATGCACGGCAGTTAAAATTAATGGAGCTAAATAGAAGAACATGCAAGCTCTGGAACACAACATGAAAACATGCCTCATCTTTTTGCTTTCCTTATTTCCCAACTTCAACTGAATATCATCAAATAATAGATGCATCACAATGAAATGGTAAAAAAAGGTCTGTGCATTCTGTATTTCAGATATGTTAAGCCATAACTAAAAGCCTGTATAAATAGCTCAATTTAAAAAAACACATTAAATTAATGATATGAATCGGTATATGAAGGAAAAATTGCCTCTATGTGCTTTTCCAAATGCTAAACTCTGCATGTCCGCCTCTTTGGTGAATCAGATCAACTTATAAGCAATGATAAACCCCAAACTTGACATAAACAAACTAGAAAGTTAACAAACATTTACATTTATAACCAGTTGTCAGGACTTGTGGAAAGACTAGACTGAACTTTTGCTGCGTCTCGGCACCCAGCAGAGAGAACTGTGATAATGCCTCTTAAACGCTGGCTTGCAATCTAGCAATCCTCAAAAGACAGAAACTCTTTTGAGCTAAGGTGAAACTTTCTTTTTTTCTCTTCAGACGCCTCTAACCGGCTCGTTCTTTTGAAACCAGTAAAAAAAAAAAAAAAAAAAAAAGGACCTGTGCTCAGAGACCAGCCTCAGGGGGCCGGAGCCAAAATTAAACCGGTCCCGTCTCCTTCGCTTTATCACCGTTAGGAGCAGACAGCCAGCAACCACGTAGCACACCCATCTGCATTTATACAGTCACACACACACACATAGGGTTAACTGGCACACTGGCACTGAGGGTGTGAGCCCCTCCACCCTCCATCTATGGGCTGGTTGCCAAAGATGCCCCCCCCCGTCCGAAAATACACACCCACACACACACGAACGCACACACACATAAATCCCTGGCTTAGCCTCGGCCCAGTGCTGGGATTACCGGATTAGAACTCTATTCCATTATCTCCCCACACTATACAGCGCACACACACACACACACATACACACAATGCCACACTGTCTTGACCTGCGAGGACAGGCTGAAGACAGACGCACAGTGTCAATCACGACACATGACATTTACACACAAGTGGATACAGTTACAGTTTCCCCCTCTTAGTGAAGAAAAACATATTTACATTATTATTAGGCAGCATGGTGGAGCTGTTATTAGTGGGACTCCTTCTGAACTGGAGCTGAGCGCCTGTGACAACATGTGGCCACCCCGCTGAAGTGTTCCTGGTGCAAGACACTGAATCCCTACAAACTCCAGAAAGGCTATTTCATAGCTGACCTCTGACCTCAGAGAGCAGCAAGACAGGGAAAGAAGAATTTCTCCTTCAAGCTTCCAGAGGCATCAATAATTCCTCAAGGAGGCACACAAAACAAAATACATACAATGTAAACAAACCTTAAGGTTATTATTACGGCTACAATTCTGAATAAAAATGTTAAGTATTATGATTTTTTCTATTAATATTCTGTACAAATCTGTACAGCAAGCAACACCCTCAGTCCTTAGGGACCTGACACACCAAGCCGATGGTCGGCCGTCGGACAGTTTGGGGCCGTCGGCGAGCGTCCGCCGGCCTAGTTTTTGAGGCACTAGTCTGCTCGTAGCTGAGTTTTTTCAGTCCATTCAGCATGTTGGATCGGCGGCGGCACCCGTCGGTGAGAGAAATCACTCTGATTGGCTGTTCAGCTTAAACGAATCAGTGCACAAGAAGAGACACGGGCGTGAGGAAAGCAAGCCAACGAGAGACGTCAAGAGGAAAAACACAGACGGCTCTTCTCATTTTCTTCATCTCATCTCATCTGATCATTCCAATACACGGATATTTTCACAACGACATCTGGGACTGAAGCTGAGTGGTATGAATGCAGACTACCGCTACCTGCTGGTGTGGAGCGTTATTTCAACTCACACAGGCGCAGAACGTACGTGGTAGTTTGCCGCTAGCTGTTGTTTTTGCGGCGTGTTCGAGTGCAAATTTTTGGCCGAGACAACAGCAACGTGAGGCGACGCAACTGGTGGCCAACGTTGCCACTAGCTCTCTGATATCGGGTTGGTTTGTCTGGGGCTTTAGACACTATGAATGCAACTCCAGAGACTAGAAGCGCTTGGTTTGATGCAACACACCTCCCTGCTGTAACTAAAATAATTAGATTAAATCGTGCAAGTTAAGCAAAAAATGCCAAATTTTCCACAGTTCTAGTTTCTAAATTATGAAGACTTTCAAACGTTTACCTTCAGGTTTTGTAGTGCTGTTGCTGCTGATAAAACACAGAATCTGAGGACATCACCTTGAGCCTCAGGAAATTGTAATGGGCCTTTTTTTTTTTTTTTTTACAATTCATAAACCAAACAATGAATCGACTTTGAGAAAATAATCTGTAGATAAGGGCTGCACAAATGAATAGCCATAAGGTTCGATTTGGTCCTGCCAGATGTTTCTAGCTTATGTTTCTTAAAAATTATAATATAAATTGCTGTTTATACAGTAATATTTTTTGTGAGGAAAAAAATGCTCTTTAAATATGCAGGATCCCCAATTATGAATTATGCTACTACCATTTTGCATCTTAACAATACAATAAAATACAATAGGTTTTTACTTTTGGCCGTAGTCCACCATTAAGTTTCAGTTTTGACCCTCCGAGTGAAAACGTTTGGGCACCCCTGCTGTAGATTTATCGATAAATAAAGTTACATCCCTACTCCCTGCTTACAGAAATACAGCAGAGTGACACAAATATGTGGTATGAATTGAAATTTTGATATCAATATGATTATTTGCGTAGTCACATTAGTTAGTACTAAGCTGGTATTTCTAGTTGTAAGAGAAACATGTTAAAAGTTTGATCCCCAGTACGGCTAATAATTATATTATTAAAAAGGTGCACACTATCCTCTACCTGCTGTTGTGGGTGCAACTTCAAGGTTCCCCTTACACACTATAATATAAACATTGTTTACATGTGCGTCTCAGGCAGACATATAAAGAAACAAATTCAACAGCGAGTGTTTTTCTGTTAGAAGAAAAGAAGTGTCCGTTTGTCACTTACGTAGTCGTGGAAGGCCTTCGCCTCGCTGGAGTGCTCGCATGTCTCCCTTCGGTCTGGAGCCGCACAATACAAATCCCAGAATACACTGAAATGGAAAAGAGAAGGAGAGGGGGGGGGAGTGGGAGGGTGGGAAGAGGTCAAAGGTTACCATACAGAGCAATACAAGCAAATGTGTAACAGCTATTCATAACCCATTCACACACTCTCACTATCTCCCTAGCGCTCTTAAACTGCCTCTTATACACTTGAGCGTCATTGTAAGAGGGACACAATGTCGGTGTCGCCCCCTCAATCAACCTCTCACTCACTCCACAAAACACACACACACACACACTTACATTACCACACTAGCATGGACCACTCATTGACTGCATCCATTTCTTAACCCTTAACTTTAACTGTTACACTAAAAGGATACATGTGCAGAAGGGCTGGGCAATATGACGATATATATACGTTTCTATCGTGATATAGGCCTATATTCATTTCTTTTTTCTCTATAATTTTTCTATTCATATGCACTCAAGTTCTTAAAATGAGAAAAACAAAATAGGTTTTACCATGTGGTTATTTCATATGGACTATTTATGTATTGAATTACCAGAAAACATGCTCTACCGCTGCTGCCAGGGCTTTTAACTCGCACCAAGAGAAGTAACCACATCACACCGATCCTTGCTGCCCTTCACTGGTTACCTGTGAGTTTTAGAATTGATTTGAAGATTTTACTGCTTGTTTTGAAAGCCTTGAACGGTCTGCTTCCTGCCTATATCGGTGATTTGCTGACTCCCTATGAGCCTGATCGATGCTTGAGATCCTCTGGCAGGGCCCTAATAACAGTTCCAAAATCCAAACTTGTCAACAAAGGTGACCAACCGGGCTTTTTGCCGTCCGGGCCCCTCAGCTCTGGAACTCCCTACCTGAGGATCTCAGGCAGGCAAACTCAGTATCTTCATTTAAATCTCTTCTGAAGACTCACTTTTATATTACGTCTTTTTCTTAACTGACGATGCACTGTTGTAACTATTTATATGATTTATTTTGTTTAGATTTTAAGTTATGGGTGTTAATTATTTTTATCATGCTTTATTGGAAAGCACTTTGTAACCTTGTTTTGAAAGGTGCTATATAAATAAATTGTTATTATATTGTGATCGAGATATGAAATGACCTATATCAGGAAGAAAATATTGTGGCCATATCGCCCAGCCCAGATGTACAACTAAACTCAATCCCTAAAAAACCCTCTTTTTTTGTTCCAAGTATTTCTTTTTCACTCTTGTGTGACTGCACCATTACAAATTAGGTTCGATAGTAATGATAAACGATTTATAAACACACAAAGAACACAGATGAGGTAAGAAAAGGGGGCTTATATCTATACATATGAAATGTCTGAGGCGTCCATCTTTGCTACCTGATCCAGAACTTGTAGCCAAATGATGTTAAAGTTGAGGACACAGCCTCTTGTAACAAAACATAGATTAAAGATCCATAGATTAAAAGTTGGATGGAATTTAAGCAAGTATTTAAGTAATTCTCCTAGCCAGGAGCATAGCAAAAGCTTGTTTTCTTTTGCCATATTGGTTGAGACAGAGATCCCGTGGTGCCATGCCAAATATTGTAAATAGTGATGTCCTCGACCAAAGAAAAATCTTTGTCGACTAATCGAATAATTGATTCCAATCGACAGATCTGTCAAACGCAGTTTCTCCACAAAGAATCACACAAAAGCACCACTTTACATCTTGTGTTTACTAGAGATACATTTCTTAGAAATAAGTCATTCAGCATAAAAAAACACATAAAAAATGAGAAATCGACTAAAGAAATCTTAGTCAACTAAGAGCAAAAGACTGATTAGTGGAGTAATCGACTAAGAGGCGGCAGCCCTAGTTGTACAATACCCTCTTTTACCTGTGACAACTGGTAAATGGCCTCTGAGTGAGTGTATTTGCTCATCATTTGACCCTTACAGGGATAAACAACAAGAGCTGACACACATACGCACATAAACAGCTTTTGTTTCAGTCTATTTGAACATTTGAAGTGGAAAATCACAAACACACAGCCAGCGACGACGCTAACTGCTTGTATGCTACCTGTCTGAGAGGTCCTAATCGAATCCGTCTCTGTGCATTGATTTAGTGGAAGTGCTATAGACCCAGTGAAACAGGCACATGGCTAACAAGAGGACTAATCAGGCAGCCACTTCACATGTCCTGGCAATCTGCGACGCACACAGACATGTTGAATCCCAAACATCTGGAATTCTTCATACACCTCTGCACTTCAGAAGACACAGTCTACTACAGTTACTCATCTTGAGCTCCACTGAGAGTTGTTTGAGCACATTAAAGGTCCCGCATCATGCTCATTTTCAGGTTCATACTTGTATTTTGTGTTTCTACTAGAACATGCTGTAGTTTAAAAAAACAATAACTTTATTTTCCTCATACTGTCGGCCTGAATATGCCTCTATTTACCCTCTGTCTGAAACGCTCCGTTTTAGCGCATTTCGACGAAATTGCAACAGAATTGCGTTGCTAGGCAACAGCTTGGGTCTATGTGTACTTCCTGTCAGCTGATGACATTCACATACACTGCAACCAGGAATAAACTGGGACACATTTTGAATGTTTATGTTTAAATCTGTGTAAAGGGTCTAAATATTGTATATTTGTGACATCACAAATGGACAGAAATCCTGACAGCTTGTTTTAAAGGCAGCGTTTCTGAATACGGGCTGTGTGTATTTCCATGTGGATTGAGCGTTTCGATACTTTCACAGTATTTATAAAGGACTTAAGCCTGCTTCAT